>NW_022261650.1:2964-32192 GCF_009602425.1 Actinia tenebrosa
TCTACGTACCGAACCAGGTCTCACAGTATTGACCAATGTATCCAGGTTTACACAGACACTCGTAAGAATCAGTACATTCATCGATACCACACGTGCCGCCATTTTGACAAGGAGAAGAAGCGCACACGGGTAAAACCTGAAAATGAAACATCACAACTTAATACAGAAATATTTCTAATGATAAATAATAATAAATAATAATTTGTACTTACGAAGTGCTCAGCGTCATAGTACGTAAAGCCTGGTTTGATGACGTAATCAGATGACGCAGAGGTCTTTGTGTGGTTACTCAGCTCATATACGTGGAGTGGAGAACCTGTTTCTTGGTAATTGTACGACTTACAACCATTAGTTTGAAGACATTGGTCAGCACAGTGGAAACGGGAAGTGACGTCATGGCTCGATATCACGTGACCACTCAGTGCTCGATCTGAGGTTTTGAAGAAAATTCAGCTAGTCAATTTTGAATTTATTTAAATCAAGAAGAAAATGAAAGTAGGTTTTGCTTTCTCTCATATTGAATCGATTACCTTTTTGCGCTTTCTTGAAAATTGCCATCTTTTTACAAGTGCCTCTGTAAGGACCGAGGGCATAGGACGCTACTGCGCATGTCAGAAATAGCAATAGGGAAAGGTTTGCTTTAGACATCAAGTGGACCTCTTCTGGATAAAAGACAAACAAAGCAATTACAGTCAAACCATGCAGTTCATGCGTTCCCATCGAGGTTAAAAGATTCAGTTTATTATTATTCGATTTCCATGTCGCTTTGAAACTTGCGTTAATGAAACGAATGTTTAAATTTCAATCCTGGCCTTTACCTCAAAACATCCAAATGTTAATATTTATTAATACGAACATTTACACATGATAAAAATACTTCAACGATATTTCAATTTGTGAAAGGACTCCTTGAACAAAACATCACACCACACAATTAACTTTAAAATGGTAGCATACAATGAAGAACTAAATAAATTTTTAATTCGATCACATATCACCGTTGCATGACTACGTTCTTATCAACCAATCACATTTAGTTTCACATGACACTACGTTTATAAATTAATAAACCGTTTTTCAAGGTTGCGTGCGCATCCAAATTTAAGGAAATTGACGGGCCACGATACCAAAACACGAGTATTATCATGCATTGTCATGGAATTTTTTTCGATAAGAATTCATAAAATGGATTCAATCTCCTCTTTAAATATTAAACTGGTTTTTCAATTTTACTGAATTTGCGTTTTTCAGTTTTGTGGCCCGTCAAGTTGGACGAAACCTTGAGAAAATGGTCTATTGAATGAGAAGAAAACAAAAAACACCAAGACAAAAACATTTTACGACTTAAGACTTTGCAAGAAATTTATTGAGGGAAAACTGCATAAAGAAGAATGAGAAATATAGAAAATACCACAAAGTGAGCTTAACTAAACCAATTCATACATCCATTTTCAACGATTGTGAATTACAAAATTGATATTTTTCTTGTTTGTTTTTAGCAAGTTTAATTCAAGACAGTGTTTTCCAAGAAACGAATTTTATCTTCGAGTGTTGAGAATATCTCTCACGAGCGAGTGCCGCGCGCCCATGACGCGATTACCTTATTGCAGGTAGAGAGTTTACAGAAATATCATAAAATAAACTTGATCTAAAATTAAGTCTATTTAAAACGAGCTATGACAAAAAATAATAAAAAAGTTGTGTATGCGAGTTTGTCCATTCGAAAACAAATTGGTTTGAAGCAAAATTTAACACTGTCTCGAATTGGATCAATTTAACATGATTAGGCATATCATAAGAGACCAACCATGAGTATGAACTTACCAGTACATTATGATTACAATACGTATCTTTAGACCAGCGAACAGGACTCCATATCCAAGATATCACCCCATAATTTATAACGCACAGCTTTTGAAGAGGCACAGATCCGTAGGATATTGAGGCCAACAAACTTTAAAGTTACGAAAACAAAATTTCCCTGACGACTAATAGGACTAATCATAGGGGTTCCATTGTTCATGGGTAACAACCAATTACACATGTAACACAAACCGAGGTGATTACGCTTATCTCTCAGCTTGAGACAACCATTTGGCCAATAAGCCACGTTTTAGCATACAGATCAAGAATTTCTTCATTCAACTTAATAAAAGTTGTTTGAATAGGTTTGTTATTAATTTTTACTGCTTACAATCCAACACATAAATCTTTCTCGAATTCGGCTTAAGTGACCACGAGACAATGGTACAGTCAAATCGAGGTAAAGCCTCACACAAGTTCATACATCAACCTCGACTTCCAGCCATTGTTTCTGATAGGCTCAAGCGAATTCGGGATTCGCTGATGGTTTTAGAAACCGTCTCCTCAAGTGAATTATATTTAATTTTGATTTTTGTTTTTTTCTCTCAAATTAGTGATATTCTATTCATTCCACTATTTATTCCTTTAAATTTTCGATTGTCGATAAAACACTGACGGTCAATATTTTCAAGATGGCGGCGAAAGCGAGAGAGGCTGTGGATGAGTATTTTGGTTCCCAAAGCACGCTGGGTCCAAGTTTTCGGGACCCATAAGTCCTTTCAGTCATTGTACCGTTACAGTCTCTAAGCGTGGAGACGGAACGGACGAGCGAGAGACTGTGGAAGAGTCTAGTGAAATGCCAGGTTTCTAAGCTAGATTAAAGATGGTGGACAGTTTCGTGTATGTATTTCTTTGTAATATCTTCAGTTTTGATCGACACTTTAAAGCTTTAAATGGCAGAAAAAATCACCCAAAAGAAATCTGTGCTCACCCCCAAAGGTAAGGTTACCAAATATGGATATAGAGTAGATGGCGACACGTACAACAGCCAATGTTCATTATTTTGTATCGGCCAAGATATTGCAGTATCATTTGAAATACAAGGAAAAACATACTGAGTGTCAAATCTATTAGTATGTAGTAAGTCTTTAGGTAAATATTATTTGATTTCATAATTGTCCATTCATTATTTATCGGAGGAAAGGAAAGAGGGCTATGGGTGAAAAAATAGATAAAAATAAATTGTCCCAACCCCTCATTAGTATTTCAACGCATTTAAAAACCCGTTCTTTATATAACCGAGATTGACTGACAGCGGTGAAAGACGACGCGTTAGCCGTAAACGCCACCCATGCTAAACAGTCCCACACAGCCTGTTTCATGTTTCAGTGACCTAACCCACTCCAGACTAGCGTTTGTGCGGACGTCTGAAGTTGGTCAGGCCATGTCGCAGAAACGTAAGATGGGCTGTAATGCAATACGTGGCAAATTAGTTATTTTGGGGTTAGTCATGTTTACACATCCATTTTTGGATCGAAAAATTCCTTATGGCCATTCATGTATACATTTTTGGGGCATAACTTTTTATTCGGCTTTCATTGATAGTAATATAACTTCTCACAAGTTAACGGAAAATATTCAAAAATATAAGAATAAATTAAGCCATTTTTAGGTGGTCTACATCAATGTTGTCACCTTCGTCAGACTTGACTAAGTTATGCTAGTGATAAACACATGAAACTTGACTGAAAAATATATCGCCTAGTCAAAACCAGGGTTTTAGAGTATCACTTATATTATTCCTTCTGTCATGCGTTTGCTTTTAAAATGATGTCTATGTAAACATGTCATGTGTTGTGAATGGCTAAAAGTTTCCAAGATTGGGATACAATCATTTTTGGGCTTCCTGTGTATTGCGAATCCTGAATAGACCTTTATACTTATATGGCAGCCATATTGAATTCTATTATTTTCAGTAAGATATCATGGGATGCCAAGGGAGCTTCTCTTTTATAGACAACACAGCTGTCAGGGTGTCTTTTTATTTACCTTTACGTTATCCATTATGAAACACATTTAAAAATCAATTGAATTTGCTGGTAGTTGGAGTGATATGTAAAACACCAAAGTGTAAAAACATTTGTAAAAGTAACTTCGCCACTCTATGCTTTATAAATATTTCTACTTCATTCTTCTGGGTATCCCATGATTTAAGATGGCTGCCATATCAGTAAAAAGGTCTATTTGTGTTTCACCTTCCTCTCTTGTGTGGAATAGTGAGAATAAGAGAAAAATATCAAATGACCTTGCCCTTGTGTGGAATGTTCATCAGCTGAATCGCACGTCTTCAGTAGACTTCTTTCTTGTTGACAGCGTGCATGCACAATTGTAGCATATAATAAGATAAGGTTTTTATCAGCTGATTGAATCCTAGTAATTCTATCGAGCTGTGAATTATAAAGTAAATGTTTCTATATAACGTGGGTGCAATTTTTAGGATACTTGTGTATCATAGGAATCCCACTTATATTAATAATTAATACCAAAATTAATAAATTATTAATTATTAATAAATTAGTAATAAATTAGTAATTATTACTAATTTATTAATTCATTTGTTAATAACCTAAGATCTTACAATTCGATCTCGTTCGATCACTGCGAGATGTTAAAAATATATTGAAAGAATATTCGGAAGTAGGCAGTCCTCCAACCTTTTGGACAATTCCATAGTATGACATGCAGTGTGCTAGAAGTCGCTACTTCTTACATATTGCCAGCATAAACGATTGTTTCTGTGTTTGTATGTGCTATATATTTCTAAAGTGGAAAAGTCATGTATTGGGCTACCTGTGTAGTCGATAATGTCTATTTCGATTGCCCTATTTCACTATGACGGCACTGCTTGTTTATATGGGGGATAGAATCGCCAAATCCAATAGAATATTCAACAAAACTTGCTCCTAGCGAAACAGGTTACTCTAAAATGGCCTGGATTTCAGATATAATATGTGTTAATATGTACAAAAAAATATTCTGAGCGTTTGCTGGCTACTCTACTTCTCTTCGTGGATTGATACGGGTTTTAGAACAATTTTCGGTTAACTTGCGTTGATTTGACCCCGTTCGACGACCATGATCCTTTGCGTTTAAACAATGTGTTGTTTTGATGTGACGTCATAGTGAAATAGGGCAATTGGCCTTTTCCAAATCTAGTGGGGATACTCGGCCCATTGCCCAACTCGTTTTTAAAAAGGCCAATCCAAAGCCAACTCCACAATGCTTTGCTAATTCGAATAACTAATGCTTTTGATTGTGTAATTAGGGTTTAGTTTTATCGTACGAAGAGTTTCCAGGTGTCTCCAGCTTTGCCACCTGAAACGTTGTCGTCACACATGTACTCATTAAGCATATAAAATTCACGTTTGCCATGCCAATATACCACTTTTTTGTACGGTCTCTGTTGACCTACGTTGGTAGAAGATCCCCACTTATTGATAAAAGATGATCCACTATTGTGGCCCCATTTGGCACAGTTGGCTGCAAGCCGGGATTGGTCATCAGGTAGACGAACGAATGAACCACAAGCTTTTGCGTATGGGGAGTTGCTGATGATGAAGTACCTTGGAATATTATCATAATTATGAATATAAGTATGTAGCAAGAAAGCAAGTCTACAATTTTTTTCAACCTATAAAAAACAACAACGACAACCCACACCTCTCACCAACCACCCTACTGTCACATTTAACACACGAAAGGCATCCCTAATAGAGCTCAAGCAAGCATACTAAAACGCAGTAGTCCAAAGTACTCGCTCTCCTCACCTTACAGCATCGTATCCCAAGTCATTCTTGGCCGTCATGATATGAAATACTCTGCCAACAGATGCTTTACGACAGTAGTATCGTAACTGTGTGAACCCCATCTCTTGTTTAAGTTGCTTAAGCTGTGCTCGGTCAATGAACTCAAATCTTTTTAAGTCGGATATGGCTTTGTAGTGGGAGCGATATTTAACAGTGCCAGGCTTTGAACTAGAAAATGTTAAATCTTTAACGAGTGTCCAACCACCTAAAAAAAACACGGAAAAATTTAAAACATTAAATTAAATTAAATTTTAAAGAATTAGATACAGTATCACAGGGAGCCCATACATGTATCAACCCAACATATCTTACMTCCGTCAGTGGTCATGTCACAGTACACAGTGAATGGGGTTCCTGTGTTGCCTGGGTTAATCCAGTATCACAGGAAGCCCACACATGCTTCACATTAACACATCTTACCTCCGTCAGTGGTCATGTCACAGTACACAGTGAATGGGGTCCCTGTGTTGCCTGGGTTAATCCAGTATCTACCATCTCCAATGTCTTCTCCAGTCCATTTGATGTTCTGACATGAATGACCTGGGTAACTTGACGAGGAACCATTTAAGCCTGTTGAGGAGTAAAATGCTGTGTTATGATGTTTTTTGTTGATAATGTCGTTTAGAAGATTTCTCCGGAACTTCCACATTTTTAAAGGAAAGGGAATGTGCTCGGACGCGTCCGTTTCCCGCCAACATTTCACCTTAGTAATCATGCAGGTGAAGTTTAAGGCTTTTGTTAATAAKAAGGAGTCTGTCTACTTCAGTCTACGTACCGAACCAGGTCTCACAGTATTGACCTATGTATCCAGGTTTACACAGACACTCGTAAGAATCAGTACATTCATCGATGCCACACGTGCCGCCATTTTGACAAGGAGAAGAAGCGCACACGGGTAAAACCTGAAAATGAAACATCGCAACTTAATACAGAAATATTTCTAATGATAAATAATAATAAATAATAATTTGTACTTACGAACTGCTCAGCGTCATAGTACGTAAAGCCTGGTTTGATGATGTAATCAGATGACGCGGAGGCCTTTGTGTGGTCACTAAGCTCACATACGTGGAGTAGAGAACCTGTTTCTTGGTAATTGTACGACTTACAACCACTAGTTTGAAGACATTGGTCAGCACAGTGGAAACGGGAAGTGACGTCATGGTTTGATATCACGTGACCAGTCAGTGCTCGATCTATTTGGAATCAAAGATATTTAATCTCACACTGATTTGTCTTAAACTTTAATGAATTCAAAGTTTAAAAAATTTTTAAGACAATTTTATTTAAAAAATTAACGTTACCTTTTTGGGCTGTTTTGAAAAGCGCTATCTTTTTACAAGTGCCTCTGTAAGGACCGAGAGCGTAGGACGCTACTGCGCATGTCAGAAACACGAAGGCGGAAATATTTCTTGTTGTTTTCATCAAGAGACTTGCAAGCTGCAAAATGATAGCATGAATATTTAAATTATTTTTCTTTGTTTGGCTAGATAATTGAAACTCGAGAATTATCTCTATTATTGGTAAGTTTTATGTTGTACAGGGTTTTGTGTTTCTGTGGCTACATGATAAAGACAGGGATTAAGACCTTACTTTGAGTCTTCGATATAGCTGGAAGAAAATTGTTTCTATTTTTGGAATTTATGCATTTATTCTAAGACAGACATTTGCAATTTTCAGCGAAATTGCGACATTTTCGGGTCGAAACATGGAACACAGAAGACGAGACTCAAAGACATGCTAGAAAATGCCTATTTTAGAAATTTTAGGAAGAAAATCAGCGGATAATAAAGTCATATTTCTAAGGTCACTATTCGTGCTGTTTATGTTAATCATTAATTATCTGTAATTTACAGGGGCGGAAGCTGGCGGAGAAGTGCAAGAACTAAAAACAATAATGGAAAAAAATAATTCAGTTGGGGTAGATATTGGACTGAATTGAGGTTATTTTTGTCGTAAAAGTCAACTGAAGAAATTATTAAATGTACTGAATCTTTTTCTATGTGTTTATTTTAAATAAGGTTGTCGGAGCCAAAAGAGAAAAGATAGCGATAAGTAGTGATACCCGTCATAACAAGGCGTAAAGGAATTGTAGGCAAATACGTACAATCGAGGTGTTATAGATGGTTTCGTCGACTACATGAAACACTAAAAATCTATTTAAAAATATCCGTGTTCTTGAAAAGATGCTAGAATGATGCAGGGTTCGTGCTGAGGTAACCACTTAAAATTCAAGGACTATTCAAGGAGTATACAAGGACCCAAAAATGAACTTTCAAGGAGTATGTTCAGCTAACTATGCCAAGGTTTTACACGGTGGTTGCACATGGGCGACTTTCAGATTTTCCAATCTTTCTGACTAGATCTATTTCAGAACCATGCAAGTAATGATCAAAGCAAAAATTCAAGGAGTTTTCTAGGAGTTTCGCTAAAATCATAAAATTCAAGAGCTTTTCAAGTGCCCTTGAAAACGTGAATTAAATTCAAGGAGTTTTCAAGGAGTTTAAGGAGTAGCACGAACCCTGATGATATCAAGAAACACAAATCCAGATTTCCTTGGCTCTTGAAATGACTCGTTTCTCCTTTCGCCAATATTACCTATCGCATTTGGCTCCAACGAGTCTTTTTTCAGGAAATAAGTGCGGTATTTTCGACGGTTTTCAGATTTTAACTGTGTACTTCAGCATGCAGTAATGTTTCGTTAGACACGTTTACCTTTACTAGAGCTCGTTTGTCTTATKATAGTATTTTGCCAATTATATCACGTCAGCAAGTACTTCAGTGCAAACCAAGCCGAAGTCCAACGAAAATTTTGCTGAATTTGAAATGCAGGCTTGAGTCTTTCCTTATAGTCCAAAGTTTAACACCGCTACATCAACGCTGCGAAAACACTGATTCGACTGCCTTTGAAAATGAGCTATTTCCTCTTTTGTGCTCGTTCGAATAATTTATGAAGATTTGGCTTTCTTTATGGAAAGGCTTTCATTCATATCTAAGGTGATAATCAATAGACTTTCTTTATGAAATCAATGCAACCTTCAAATATTGATAGATGTACATATGCACCAATCACTGATTCACTTGGTTATCAATTAAATAGGAAGGCACACATGAAACCCTTTCTGTGTGTAAACATATTTATAGACCTCCCTTTATTATGCAGAACCGGAAAGAAAGTGCCAGAACCCGGAATCACTACTGACAGCGTTTGGCTGAGGTCAAACGTCGAATATGAGCCTTACCTAATGAAGTCCGACGCCGGTTTGCGATCTACAGTCGTTCAGCCGTTCCGAGGTTGAGGGAAAACTGGAGTCGAGTTTGCGTTGCACTGCATTTTGGAGCTGTTTTRAGGAATATAACAGCCCCAAAATGCAGTGCAACGCAAACTCGACCGCAGATTTCCATCAACCTCGGAACGGCTGAACGACTGTATCGCAAACGTTGGACTTCATTAATATTATTCTAGCATCTTTTCAAGAGCACGGATATTTTAATAGATATTTAGTGTTTCATGTAATCGACGAAACCATCTAAAGCACCTCGATTGTTCGGGTTTGCCTATAATTCTTTTACGCCTTGTTCGGACATTCATCGAGGCTCTGCCGCTGCAAATTACGAATACTTCATGAGGAAAACGGCACAATAGATATCGTCACCTCGTAGAGGTTCGTAAACTGAAGTGGATAAAGAATCGCCCTCATTTCCGTAAAACGATTTAATTTCCTTGATTTGCACTTCCGTAGAAATAAAAGTACGGAATTTATTCAAACCTAAATCAAATTAAACTGGGTTCAAAGATTAGCTTAGCCGTGAGTAGAAGTAAGATTATACCGTATTTGACAAAAAATTGTACAGTTTCGCAAGAAATATAATGGAAGGTTTTTGACTTTCGGAGTTGCTTGCTTTAGTGTTCCTCAGAAGTGAGGCTAAGCCCCCATATACTGGAGTTTTAAGAGTCGTCAGATGTAGCGTGAAAGCGGGAATAGTTTCAAAAAGTCCATGACTCTGAACATAAGATTTACAGAGTTTAGGAAAAATGACATTTCTTCTTAAGGTGACCGCCTACTTTTGAACGTTCGATTTGAGCCCACGATGTGCGCGCGCTCAAAACCCGCTGAAAAATCTACGAGATTTTATTGAAGGTCTTCCTCAAAGAATTAACTTACTAGAGAACAATACAACCTCAAAGGCTATGGTTTCAAGGCATTCTCAAACGCAGTGCCCACTATATGGAACAACCTACCTTGCGAACTTAAAGACACAACACTTTCAGAGTTATCTTTCAAGAAGAAACTGAAAACATATTTATTTGATAAAGCGTTGAAGCTTTAATTTTAATCTTTAAATGACATCCAATATTAATAATTATCACAAGAATTTATCTCTAATGTATTTGTATTTTTATATCAACCCCTAATATTTTACTCATCATACCATCATTCTTCCATTGCACGTCATCACGACCATTTTGGTGCCATTTAACAAGCTTGCTCATTAGCATCTATTGTTAACGGCACCACAATGCCGGGCCACACGGGGTTGAGACTGAATCTCATATTCTGGAAAAACACTGACTGACCACCATGTGCTATCCATCAGAAGGAATTCTATTGAAAACTTGATTTATCTGATGAATATTCTGCATGAGACAGGAAATGACGTATAGAATCAGGGGCGGACCCAGGAATTTCAGAAGGGGGTGACTATTACAAAGGTTTTACAAGGAATTCGAGGAAAAGGGGGGTGACTGTTACTAACGATATACTGAGAAAATTAAGCAAAAGGGGGGTGACTAGTCACCTATTTTACCACCCCTGGATCTGCCACTGAGAACACAGCATATAAGGGTTTGCATTTCATGTAATAACAGGTAACACAAACTGTTCGTATCTCAATCGGGGAAACTTTTATTCGATCAATATAATCAGAGCAAGCAAGATTTGTGTTTAGACAATGCTCTAAACATATGGAGAGCTGCCATTAGTATAGGTTATCACACAGTTCCAAATTATAAATTTAGAATTAATTTGCACGAGCTCGAGTGTGTCTTCCAAGAGTATCAAAATTGAGCTCTTTGAAAACACCCGAAAAAAGGGAAAAACAACACCGCCATCTTGAATTTGTAGAGAAGAAAGGCTAATCTGGTGCTTTGGCTCAACTACTACAATTTATATCCCTATTTCCTAGCCAATCAAAAGCGTAAAATACCCCTTTTTTACACAGGTATTTCAAATTTCTGAACTGGCATTACAGTTGGACTGCACTGCTTACAGTCAATGAGCTTCAATATTTTTTTCATAGAAGTGATTAACCAGGAAAATCAACAGAACCGAGGTCTCTCGCTAAGACCATGATGGCGGCTGTGGAGGATCACTAGGGATTGTGGGTAGTTTTTTTTTTAAACAGACGTCTTAAAACGAATCTTTTATTATCTTCGTTATCTGCTATCTTTTATATTCATTCATCATGCCAGAGTCGTTAAAAGGTTTCTTCTCGCCAATCTTTTATAGTTATTCTTTTTCATATTTTAGCATTACTTTACTGGCAAGCTTCTAGTCTTTCTCGGTCGCAGTCAGTACTGGAAGCACAAGGCATGCTGGGTGATTTTGTAAATATAAATAGAGAATAAAGTTTTTATGCTTCGTGAATATGAGTAAAAAAACCTGAAACACGGGAAAACTTTGGCTACCACCGCGATTACTTGTAGTACGAGCCCAGCCATTGGTTAACTAAAACCAGTCTAAAAAAGAAAAAAAAAAGATAATTAGGAAGAGAGTATAGAGACTTTGCTCCATCATGTGATGGCAACCATGACAGGAGGCATAACAGGAGGGAAACTGAATTCTTTCTCATGTAAATCAGATTAGACCAGATTCAATTGTTTCTGCCTCCTGTCATGGCTGCCATCAAGTGATGGTGGAAAGCTTCCGTAAGTACGAATTAAGAAGGGAAAAAAGAAAACAAGGAGGGAGAATGGGAGAAATGAAAGAAGGAAAGAAAAATGAAGAAGAAAGGGAGGCAGAGGGAAAAAATAGTAAGAGGAAAGAAAGGGAAGGAAGAGGGATAGAGAAGTTTTGATGGTCGGTTTTCAACATTTTCATCTTTGCTTCATCTTTGTTTCATATCATAAATCACCATCACGCCTGGTGAAGACTAGCAGTTTGCAGTCGAAACGTTGCAGTCCTTCTACGAATGCCTCTCAATCGTGAGACAAATGAATTGGTATCATAATAATCTTGCACTTAATATTTTACCTTCCTGAGTCTGTTAGCCCTTCTAGCCAGTCTAGTTCCCCACAGGTTTCTGTATCCACCAGTATTCCCCACTTTACTGTCATTGTTATTCACTAGCTTGTCCTCTGATTTTAACGTCCTACCAACGACGCCATTAGACTTCAATTCCCTGCCCTTCGCTACCTCTCCCGAGACATTTGCGACAATGGCTGGATTGGTTACCTCGGCTGGTGTTTTACCTATCGTTGTTGGATTTAACAAAGGCATAGATGACGAATTTGGTCCAACAATACGGATATTTGTATCATTTGGCGGTACGGTATGTGCAGGTATCTCTTTATCGGTTGGATCGACAACCGTACTCTCTTCTTTCCCGTCCCGTTTTTTCTCAAGGTCTCTTCTTTCCCTGTTTTCAGGCTTCTTCAACTCTTGTAAGCTCTTGAGATCGGACTCAACTTGTGCTTTTTTTTCTCGTAAATTCTTAATCTTCTTTTCGATATCTTGGTTCGTTGATTCAGTTTTTGAAATAGGCGCCTTCAATGCAGATTTTTGTGGAACGTCAAGTTTGGAGCTGAGATCCTTGTCCTCTTGGGTATCAGCGGGTGATTGATTGGCATCATCAGTGCTCATTAGCTGTCGCTTTTCATTCACTGGATCAGCTTCCTTTTCATTCTTCTTGATTGGTCCTTCAGCGGGTTTGTCAGCTGGAGGATGAGGTAGCGCCGGCTCTTTTCTCTGAGCGGCTTTCTCGCGAATTTCTTCGATTTTTCTCTTTCCTTCGCTAGGTTTTTCCGTTTTACTTTCAGCCGGTTTCTGCGTTGGGTTTGCTTCTTTTACCTCTTTGTTCCTCAATCCTACATCAGCCTTTACGCCATTGGCTTTAACGGCTTGTATTGGTCCAACTACAGGGTCACTAGTGTTTGGCAGGGTATTCACGAGAATGGCGGGTTTGATGGTGGAAGGAAGGGGGTGAGATGACTCATGATGGCTGTGATTGTTGACTGATAGAACAGAATAGGTACTAGCGACAAGACAAATAAGACCAAACACTATCGTGAATTTTGCCATGTTTTTCTGTTCGCCCTGGGTGTCCTGGATGGCGTTAAGGTACATAGAAGCAGGTAATACTAGGATGATAAGAGTACCAATGGTCGCGCCTGTGATGCCAAGAACGAACTCGACTGTGAAAAAAGTTAAGTGATCATTGTTATTGTTTTCTGTATCACTAACACCGTATCATCATAATCATCGTTACCATTATGCCTATCACTATGATCATCATCATCACCACCATCACTATCACTATGATCATCATCACCACAGCGGGGATCATCATCATCATCACCATGATCATCATGCATCTCCTCCATCATCATCACCTTCACCATTATCATCATGCTCATCATCATCACCATGATCATCACTATGATCATAATCACCATCATCATGATCACCACTACCACTACCACCACCATAATCATCATCACCATGATCATCATGACATAACCATCATCATGCATCCTCTCCACCATCTTCATGTCATCAGTCAGCATCATAAATTCAACAGTGCTTCTCAATAACAGTGTACACGCGCAAATGTTTACAATTTCCAACTTTACAAGTGTTTCCATGACATTGTGAGGACACACAAACTTTTCAAGAGCATGTGCCTAGATGTCATGTCATGGAAACGCTTTAATTGACGAATTATTTGATAAAGTGTTGTCTCGATCAGCTCGTAGCAATGAAAACAGTGGTACAATTACGACTAATTATTAAAGTAACTTACTCTGAGGAATGAAGATACCGACATTGAGGGTAGCACATATAACAACTACTGTTATGATAACAAATCTGTTTTGCGGCATGTAACCAGGACCGCCTGGCATGTTCTCTGTACCAGCCGTCTACAATGAAACAAAATAGGTAAATAAATGATTAACGTTTTGATAGCTCTATGGAATGGGGTTCATCATCATCACTACCATCACCATCACCATCACCACCATCCCCATGATCATGATTATGATCACCATCGCTATGATCATCATCACCACCACCATTACTACCACCATGATGACCATGACCATGATGACCATCACCATGATGACCATCACCATGATGACCATCACCATGATTACTATCACCATCACCGTCACCGTCACAAACACCATCAACATAATCACCATCACCATAATCATGATCATCATCACTACCACCAACTCATGTCTTAAAATTATGATATCTTGTAAGGGTTCAATAAAATCGTTGTTTGGTTATAAATTAAAACATATGAATATGTGCACAGTATTCACTAGTCTCCTACATAGCCACTATTAGAGTCGTCAGGAAATGCTCACTCCCCAACAAGTTAGGAGAGTGATGGTTGTGTGACAACAGTTAGTAGCAGCTGTGTAGCTGACTAATTATTCACTAATCAAAGGTTTTACCTGAGATCGGAAGAGTAAGGAGTTGATACTAGCTCTCATTGGAAATACCATAAGAGGAATGCTAACAAGGACTGACATCACAAAGCCTGAAGAAAAATTATTTTTTAAGCGACCATTCATTTGTTACCAGGGAGGAAAGGGTGGGGGTAGGGTTGGGTTTATAAAAAAATCAGGTAAATCGAGAACCAAAGAAACACTTTGCTACACCTTGTGCTCCTAAGCCTGTTTCTCTCTTGCTCTGCAACTACCAGCATGTTGATATCACAGTACAGAGACATGCGCGCACGTTTTATATACCTTTAATACTTCTACTCAAGTGCTACCATTTAACAAAGGAATTATTTTCAATAAAATAGTAAGTGGTATGAAACGAGACAACACTATGTCGATGTTCAAAACGTCTAAATAAATAATCCACTGTAATTCCAATTGGAATTTAGGAGTTGATTTTTGCAGAGGGAGGAAAGCCAGAGAACCCGGAAAACCCTCAAAGCACAGGAGAGAACCAACAAACAACTCTACTCACATACGACACCGAGCTCAGCGGGACTGGAACCCGGGTCGCATTGGTGAGAGGCGAGCACTCTCACTGCTTTGCCACCCGTGCTTCCTGGCATTTGTCTATCCAATGGCATTACATACCCATCTTTAAAAATTTTCCTAGCGAACCACTTCCATAGTTTGTAAGAATATCTCCCTGGACCCCTACATCATAGAACGTCACATATCCAAATAATCCAACCTGAAGTCAAAATAATCCACATATAAATTTTTGGGATATTATGTGCGGGTACCAATAATTAATGTTTTCGACTCGGACAATAGTGAACCAATCAGTGTTGTAGCAGTTTTCCCAGAGTTAAATTAGATTCTTGTCCCAAAAATACATGTAAACCTTGCTTCCAAAATGATTTTGAGAAGGTTTCATTAAAAGCAGCTTTGGGAATTTCTTGCAAGGGTCTGTAAAAGGTACTAGATTTGTGCTGTGCACCAGGACCCCCTACTTGTCATAAGGTACAGTAGGGTCACCCTACTGCTAGTGCTACCTCTTGTTTTTGGCGTCCCCTGGGAAAGGAAAACAAAAGACTTGTCCCTAGCACTAGGGTCACCCTACCTTCATGTGAACAGTCTCTCATAAGGTAGGGTGATCCTACTGCTAGGGCTTCCTCTTATTTTTTGTGTCCCCTGGAGAAGGAAAACAAAAAACTTCTCCCTAGCACCAAGGTTGCCCTATTTTCATGTGAACAAGGCTAAATTATCTACTCACACAAAGATAGACACAGGAGATGATTTTAATACCAACAGACACAACATTTTCCATCTTCTTGACTGAAGGTTCTGGCAAGGAATCATAAAGCCCAAACAGCTGCCTAGTAAGAATTATCAAGAAAGAATGTTTGGTGGCAGGAATAATACATTCACAGGGCTAAAAAATATGATCAGTCAGTCACTAGTCTCAATGATCAGCCAAATTAGTTTTATCTAGTCACACCTTGTTTCTGGTCAAAACAACATGGTACACCATTTGGCTGCCTTGTCACATGAGTACAAAACACTCTATATTATTAATAATAATAGTAATCACCATCATCATTATTCTCATCATCATCATTGGATAACAATGTGGAAAATTGCCTACACATAAATTTCAGTAATTCACATGATTTTATTCATTTATTCACTAATATATGGTTGTTGTTAAATTAATAAGCTTACGTTTGACAAGAAAAAGCTAACGAAAATATGGGTAAACACTGTAGAAGTCCTGCTGGCCTCCAGAAGTTCAAATGTTTTGTCCAAGTACCTTCCAGTAGATGTGGCAGAGAACTAAACATTACCTAATTTAAAAAAAAGAAAGTTGTAAGACTAATTATTTGTAAGGATTGGTTTCTTAAAACTATAAAAAGCATGGGAATAATGCTGTATGGAATCAATAGACCTCTTTACCTTCGTATACAAATTGCCCATTTCAGACCACATGGCCTTTCCTTGAGAATTGTTCTTTTGTGACTAACATGTTAAAATATTTACATACAGTATGGAAGAATGAACTCCCGAGAGTGGCAACACAATGAAGCTTAAGAGGTCTATTTACTGATTTGAATTTATTTACTTACATAAAGTACAAAGGTTGCATAAAATCCTAACGATGTAGCACTGATGGAGGATAAACTAGAAATATCCCTCATTAAGGACAGTGGCAGCCCAATACATAATGCCAATACTATCATCAATAATGCTCTTAATGTTGGGGTTTGCTGGAGATAAATTTGAAAAATAAAAAAAGAAAGATTTGAGGTGATTTTATTACTTATAGACAAAAATTAATTTAATAATTATCATCACAATTCAGGGTTATGGCTCAGACAATAGCAAACTGATATCCCTTTTGGAATAGTTTTTCCAGTAGAATTAAAATATTTTCCTACAAGCAACTGCTCAGTATCTGCTTTAAAGAGTACTTACTACAAAGATTACAGTGTACAAGTCATTTAAAATTTTTTTGACAGGACAGTAAACAATTGGCCACTTTAGAAATGAACAAAAGACTGGCATGACTTTTGAATTTTAATATAATTAGCAAAAGAGCTTTGTCATCTGATAAAGCACCTCAATATTAGTACATCTGTGAAATTTGAATGCGTTTCATAAACAAACCCAGAGATACAAGCCTTCAAAAGTGTGAAAAATGTATGGAGAATGTATGGTTGTGTGGGACAACCATCCTCTGTAAACACACATTCTTTGTAAATTTTCGACACTTTTTAATAACAATATTTGGGTTTGTTTCATCCAATCATGTTCATATTTGCCAGACTTACTAATCTTGAGATGCTTTCTCAAGTGACAAAAGCTTTTTTCTATTAATGAAATTAAAATTCAAAATTCGCCCCAGTCTCTTGCTCGTTTCTAAAGTCGCCAATAGACTTTTCCTGAATTTGCTTGGGTGACCACGAAATAATGGTTTGAAGTCGAGACTGAACTTGATTCTTTTATTCATCAAGTCCAACCTTGACTTAAAGCCATCTTTTTGTGATCAGTCAAGCGAAGTCTATTGAAACAATTTCTAATAATCATTTGTTTGAACTGTAACCATATTCTTGTTGCTTATGAAATCTATTAGAAAGTATTTAGTTGAAATGAAAAGTATTATTATCATTATAAGGATATTGATATCTTACCTGTATGCCAAATAGATGGCTAAATAAATCGGGTGCAAGATCACCTATAATGACGTGAAATGCACATAATGTGCCTGCCATTACACCAATAATACTGTAAGAAAGAAAGATCAAAAACACATTTAGATGAAATACCTTGTTATAGACTCCTGGCATGAGACAATGAGGAAGGTGAATTCCTCACAGGTAGCCCAAGCTAGGCTCCTGTGGTGTCATATTATAAGAGAACGTATGGTACCGGTAATGCTTAAAAACCTCAATAAAATTTTCAAAATGTGAAATAAAGTAAAGAAATGTATAACATTACACCAAAAGAACCCAGCTTTGGCTACCTGTGAATTTGAAAGACAAAACACGAGACGTTCGATCTAATGAGAAATGCAAACCTATTGTTATGTCCTCTATATTGAGCTGCATTCCGAAGTGCTTAAAGGGATCAAAATTAATATAATAACAATATTTATCATAAAATGTAATTCAATGTAATTGTTAATTTACCATGCTTCTACTGCAAATTTTCCAGCATTACCATAAGTGAATTGAGCTGAAAGATAACAAATATATCCAACATAAAATACCCCTCAAATTTTATTGAACAATTAAACAACTTCTGACTTGATCTAAATAACTATCTGGGCATGGCAAACACAAAATCTTTGACCCCTTTAGTCCTTCTCTTAATGCTGGTGGTGGTTTCTATCCCAAGTCTCTCAATTTTATAAAAGGAAAGCATCTTCATCAAATAACAATGAATTATATAGAAAGGTAAAGGAGATGATAACAGGCTGCTATTTGTTTACTTATAAACATTGACCAGCTGTTTCTGAAATACATTTTTGATAATGATGAAGCTAGAGGAGACTGTATTTTTTTGATTCTCTTGGCTTATCAAAAAATGTCTGTAAATGAAATAAGCTAAGCCAGCTCTTACAGATTGAATAGAGGCTTTGTACTATCACACGATTAAAGCCATAACAGGAAGCACAACAATAGAATCTTTTCCCCAAAAGAAACTGGATTCTTTCTCATGTAAATTCGATTAGATGAGATTCAATTGTTTCTGCCTTGTCATGGCTGCCATCACACATGATGGTGCAAAGCCTCTATAGCTGCTGCAACTTGACTAACACTCACCTAAAGACTCGTAGCTCCTTCTTCGCCCTAACTGACTAGATATAAGTAGAAAATAACATGTTTTCCTGGTGAAATAACCCATTGTTATCATGGCCAAGGGGCCAAGCAAAATACCACACTGAAAAAAAAGTTAACAAAAAAAAAAAAAAAATTAGAATAATTTTATTATTCTCTCTATTGCATCTTGATAATACACTACTACCAGGATTCTTTTTGTAGATATTTTGGTTGCATATCCAAATTATTATAATTATTTTCCCCCATTTCAGACCACATTATTTTTATTCCTTAGAGTATTTCTTTGTTCAAAGGTTGCATAAGACAAGACACATGATATGGTAGCATTGTACACTGCTAATGTGTCCTCTTCCAACACAGTGAGTCCAATGGGTCAGGTTGCTGGTTCGAGCCCTGAAGTTGCCACATGTGAATTGAGTTTGTTTGATGTGTTTTTTTATGGGTTTTCTGGTTTTCCTCCCTCCATAAAAATCAACATGTGAGTTGAGAGTTGTGTGTATAGAATATGAATGTAGTAAGGAGTGTGAATGGAGGATATACACTGCCCTACGATCTTCTAGCTTTAAAGCCTACTCTTTATAAAGAAAAGATTCATTCTTTATACAACTCAAACAACAAATTTTATTCTCAAGACAATAACACATGATCTGAAATAGGAAAACATTATACCCAAGGTGAAGAGGTCTATATATAACACTATTATCTTATTGAATATAAAATTGAATCTTTATAAGGATTAATGTATGAGAAAACTAGCTGGGCAACAAGATATATTGATTAAAATTATTTCAGGACTGCATTTAATTGCCATAGTAACGACAGCACCAGCCCACTCACATCCTCACATTAGGTGTTAAGGTTTCGATGATGACCTTGAGGAGCTATCATTTATAAGGGGATTGTCTCTTGGTTCAACCACTTATCCCAATTTGGAGGCATACCATCAATGTACATACAATATTAATATTATTCACTCACGGTTATTGCTGATAGTACCCTAATATGTAACCCCTAAAGTTCTCTCTACTGATCATAAATGTAAAGTGCATTTTGACAATGTGAAATGCACTACATACACTACATAAGAACTCCTCAATATGTACACCCCCTTCTCTAACATAAGAAATGTCCAACAGGATTTGGGCTAGATTAAATGATTAAACGTTAYTTGTATAAAGAATTAGCTTGATATAGAGGATCCTACAATGTAGTTTCGATGTGCTTAGGATAAAATAAGACAAAATAATCTATTGATGCTAGTTTTAAAGATATTCTATCCTAAGATCTAAGGATAGTATTCAATATGCTACGTGTATCTTGTTTAAAACTCAAAGTCGAGTACTGTTATCAATCAACATAAAGTAGCTTTGATAAAAGTAATTGAAAAGATAAAAATATGTAATTGTGAAGAGATATGCATACGAAAAAGCTATAAACTGCCACATTTACGATAGCAAACTCGATAGATTCTCTGAAAAATATCAACGAATTTCGAAATAACAGATTTCAATCTACTTACTTGATGAAAACAGTAAGGAATAGATAAAACACTAACTCCAATAATACTGTTCATTAGATTGAACAGTGTTGGACGATGTGGAGCCATGATAAAGTCGTTTTAGAAGCTAGAGTAAGGTTGATCTTGTGCGTGGTTGAGCGACTGGACAATCTTCATCCAGCCGCCATTTTGTTGTCCACGTATTTATGAGTTAAGCAGCCTGGCAAACCAATCCCTACCCTCCCGTCCCTAGCAAATGCTTTTTTGCCGGGATAAAATACCCGACAGTCTTTTCAATTTCCCACAAATTCATTTAAAGAATCTCATATGTAGACTTCTTTTTGTTTCTTAGGAAYCTTTTTTTTCCCTGTAATTTTTATTTTCGTTATAAAATTGGCGAATTTATTTTTGTATTTATCAAATGAAAGAGGATAGTGAACAATCAAAAATAAAACCTAATAATAATTTTGATCGGTAGTTACTGATAGCTTGTGAAAAGAGAGACTTGACATCATAAGAAATAAGTAAACCTTACGGCAAAGACACGGCAAACAAAAAAAGACACTGAATAAATATAGCTATTTGCTAAGAAAGGTCAAGAATCTACCTACCCCTCCCCTCTCAGTTTGATCTCGGTCCGGTTGTATTTCCCAGGGGGCATTGCGGACGTTCTCCCTCTTCGGCCTCCATAATGGTAAGAACAGTCTTAGAGAAAAATGTCTTACTATCTAATCAAATCTCTACCCATCGTCAATCCATTTGGTATCCAAATTCAAGTAAATGAAAGTTTAATTACAGTTCTAACTTCCTGTCTTTTTTTGTAGGGGATAGATATAAAGCATAAGCACCAAAAAAAGACTTGCCGTCGGGCGCCAGTAACACAGAACCTGTACATCAGGTTGCTAGTGAAGGTTAGTTTATACGATTAGATTATATTTTCAGCGTTTAAAATTCGTTGCGACTAAACACTGTCATTCTTGACCACAGCTCTACCGTTTTCTGGCCAGGCGTACCAATGCACCATTTAATAAAGTTGTACTGAAGAGGCTTTGTATGAGCCGAAAAAATCGTCCCCCACTGGCCTTGTCTCGTATCGTAAGTAAACTCAGTTAGTTTACCTGGGAATTATATTTTATGTATCGTTCAATTCCAGGCATTTTGGAAAGATATAGTTTTAAACATGATGCATCTCATAGACCAGATTTTATAAGATTTTATATGACTGTGAAAATGCTTATAGTATAAACGCTGTATTGGGACAATATCCAGCTACCTAATCACAGCACAAGAGGATAGGTTCTTCCAGTCAGCTCAGATATAACACTTTCATGGTTAATGCATAGCACATTCTTACTACAAGTTCTTCGCAGTCTTAATTTTATTTTATTTTAATATACGTCATAACACAGATAGAGCAGATTTTGTATGACTGTGAAAAGCTCAGTTTTGTATGTATGCCTTTCTGCGACTGTGGTGTTTTCTAGAATTTTGATTGGCTGTTTTTTTTCTTGCACAATGACCATTTCCACACTGTGTTCATGCCATGTTTTGGGAGTTTGATAGGATGGAGAGTAAATTCTCATGCAATGTGATTGGTCTGGCATATGCCTTGCCAATGTTCTTGCTGCTTTTTACATTCATACGAAATCTGCTCTATGCAGTGGTTGCTTGTTTTGACATACTGGATAGCATGGGTGATAAATCAGGGAAGTGTCCACCTCTTACTAATGTGACCAAGGATCTATTTTCCCACTTGTTATTGCATGTGATTTGCTTGTTGATCCTCTCTGGTACTTCCAGGGTTTTTCCTGGTATCTCCTGTTTTCCTCCCTCTGAAAACAATGACAACAAAACAGTTCTATAAAATTCCAATTAGAATTATTCTAGTGGATAAAGAGCCAGTGTCTGAAACAATTTTTCTTGTTATTATAGGGCTTATTGTTCAGTTGTTAAGTATTTTACTTTGATGTCTCTAGGTTCGCAAGATGAAAGCCCCAGGATATGAAGGCAAAACTATTGTTGTTGTTGGAACTATCACTGATGATGCCAGGATCTTTGAAGTTCCTGCTTTGAAGGTTTGTCAACTGCAACATATTCCAGGGCTTAAGATAATGGCTGGCCAGTCGCCGGTCAAGATGACTGCCCAAATTAGTTTTAACTTGGCCATATCTGGCTTAATGTTACTGGCGAAAATGACTGACAAGGCAAAGATTCAACTGGACAAGTTCCAATTCTGGGCAGCCATTGTCTGATATCCAGCTGTTATTTTAAGTCCTGTATTCCCTACACTGTATATTTTATGATTCTTGGGGTTGAAAATTATGTTGTGGGGATAAGTTGGCCCTAATGATATGAGCTGCATATATGATAAATCTCTCCACTCACCATTGCGACCTTTGTTTGAGTCCTGACTGGCTTGGTGTCGTATATAAGTAGAGTTGTTCTCTGTGCTTTGAGGCTTTTTTTCTGAGTTTGCCAGTTTTACTTATCCTGCAAAAATTAAWTTTTAAATTCCAATTGGAATTTATTGAATGAAGAGAAACTCTGTAGAAATGCCACTGTTAAATCCCGTTTATTATTATTACTTATAATAATTATTATCCGTTTTTTTCTTGTACAGATTTGTGCCTTGCGAGTGACCGAGGGTGCTCGTGCTAGAATTCTTAAGGCTGGTGGAGAGATCATTACTTTTGACCAGCTGGCTCTCCGTGCACCTCTTGGCCAGAATACAGTCCTCTTACAAGGTATGGTATTTATGGGGCTGAAAAACATGGCGATGCACAAAATTGTCCAAGAAAACAAACATGGCTGCTTGAAAACTTAGCATCTAACACCAAAATTGGTCAATATTTTCAGGAGAAAACATTCGAAAAAGTTTAGAAAAGTTCTTCATACAATAAAAACAAAGCTTACGTGTAGGAATTGATTAAACTTTTAAGAAATGAGCTTAAATTTTTGCACTTTTATGGCTGATTTTCCCCCAAACCTTAGGCAATTTTAATAGGAAGCAGGTGAGCCATAATTGTGTCCATGACCTGCGTTTTTCAACCCTGTTTATGGTATTATATAAAGTTGGTGATACAGAAAAAAATATTAGGAAATCATTGCTTTGAGTGTCATGTCTGCATAGGATGATACTTGTCACGACGGTCTTCTTAAGCCATAAGGCACTTGATGACACTGTGAACTCTGATGTAGACATAGCTGTAAAAGTAATTTTTATGTTTTGGTAAAATATCTGAGCTTGTTATAAAAGCTAATGCCCATTATTAATCTTGCCAGGACCCAGAAAGGTACGAGAAGCAGAAAGGCATTTTGGACTTGCTCCTGGTGTACCTCATAGCAGCTCCAAGTAAGTGAATGAAATTTATGTTAATTTACATTCTGTATGTTTGGTAATTATTACTGCGATTCTTATTTTTCTGTGAATTCCAATGTCTTGTTGTGAAGCCAGCATGCTTTTGATCTACAATTTGAGTGCAAACAATATAACCGTGAAACTTWAGTAATACTAAATAGCACAATTTCATGCAAATTCCATTGTTTTCTATTGTTTAATTAGCACTATTTTGTACTATTTAGTAAATAGTGTTTCACGGATTAATTGTTTGCACTCTAGCTGTTTATTTTGTATATATTATTTACTGAACAGACTTCTTTCTAATATCAACAGGCCTTTTGTAAGATCCAAGGGACGAAAGTTTGAGCGAGCTCGTGGCCGACGCAAGAGCTGTGGCTACAAGGTGTAAAATAAAAATGACCACCAAAGACAATAAAATATCTTCTGCTGTAGTTGATAGTTGTCATTTTTGTTCAGACTTCTTGTTTGACCACTTATCACAAAATATGGGAGGAGTGTCTGTAAAACTCTAAATTCCTGTACTTTCGTTTGGAATGTTTTTTATTTTATTTTTAGTGGTTGGAGGGTGTCAGGGGAAAGAGTTGTTGGCTTTCTAAAGAGCAATCACTCCATCAATTATTAGTGTTCTATTTGGCTGCCATTACGAAATTTGGTGATAAACACCCCTTTACTAATAATTATAAGCATAAGTGCACCCTTACGAATTAATGCTGCTTTTGAATTGGCACTATTGCTCGAGTGATTTTCCTTTGCCTGTGAAAGAATAGTGAATGTAATACTTAGTGGTAAGCATAAACTCCATTATTTTCTTTTGTTTTACTTGCACATGTCGGTCACTAATTATGCAACTTTGTTTCACGGGCAAGTTAGTCCAGTTCCGGACTTCCCTTCAGTCCACTCTGGAGGACCGAAAGGGAGTCTTGGACGACTAGGGCCAAATTAGCTTCCTACATCTACGTTGTGTGACAGACAATAAGAACGTCTCCTTAGGAGGCTAGAGCCAAGTAAAATCATTCTTGAGTGATAGTCAAAGTATGTAAAACGAGAAAACAATGGAATGTGTCCACTGCTATGCATGCATTCACGGGAGAAAGGAAAGTCACTATAAATATGTATAAGAGTATATTAGTGATAGCCAATCAGTAGAGAGAGATCAAAAACATGAATTTGACTACAGTTGTGCATAGACTATCTTGCCTTTGATGACTGTTCGGTGTTTGCAAGTAGCTACGGCCTGGTAGGTAGCATAAAAACTTGGTAAGAACTGACATAGACGTGAATGTTTCTTTGGGTATTGGGTTTCCTGTGTTGTGTTAACGCACAGGAAACCCAAGTTAAACATATTGCATGACCAGTTTCCGTGACTAGGGGAAGTGTGCCATCTTTCTTTGAATTAAAACGCTCCGAATTTCTCCACTGCTTAAAAAAATACTCTCTACGACTACTAGATGTCTGTGCTGAACCAGTTTTCCATTTGGGATACTTGTGATTTGGAAGCGATCTGTTTGGACTGAACGCGGGAAAGAGGAGGATTTATATGACCGACTATGCTACCATGCTGTATGTGTGTCAGCAAGCGTTTCTTGAAATACTTTAACTCTTTTAATTAGTTATATTTCTTTTTTTTTTTTTTTTTGCTTTTGGATATTTATTAATGAAGGTCTCACAAAAGCAATTTTAAAGCTGGTTTGTTAACAAGTATTATCCTAACCGGGCTGTAAGTTTAAAGTAAATATATTTTCAGGCAATTATATAGTGGTTTTACTTCGGCCCGTGTGGCAACGTGATACATATTAAGCTTAGTAGAAGACACCAATTTCTTTGTTTTCTTTTGTTTTACTTTGACTGCTATTCGCTAATTATACGACTTTGCTTCACTGGCCAAGTAAAATCACTCTAAATGTGAACACCTCTTTATATGTGTATATACATACACCTAATTCAAAAAAACGTTGTCATCGCCAAAGGCGATTATAGGCGAAAAGCGATAGAATATATGTCATTTCAAGATCCAATGGCTTGTGTTTTTTCTTCTTATTCTCGTCAAGAGTATGGACCTTCGTGCTGAGACTGATTCGATGTTCTTTGTATTCAACGAAACCATTTTCATGTCGGAATGACCTATCGCCTTTGGCAATGACAACGTTTTTTGAATTAGGTATACACACTTGATTGAAGAAAGGTCATGCATGTTGTGTATACAATAATGCAAACACCTAATGAGATGCAAGATATCAAATGAGATGCAAAACTTAAAAAGTAAAATTCTTTGGTCTCGCTTTTCTTCTTTTGTATCAGAAACATATGTATTGCATGCAATATATAAAAGGATGTAAAAATATTTTCCACAAACTTTTGTGGTTAAACAATCATATTTAGGCATGTTTTACATTCTTCACCTCATTTGATATCTTGCACCTCGTTAGATATATTATGTAAAAAATGTATAAGCTACAACCTTTGTGCAATCAAGTGTGTATATATATATATATATATATTTAAATATGAATTGTATTCATGTAGTGCTGTTATACCCACTAATAGCCCTATTGTGCTATTTTTGACTAGTCCGCCCAAGAGATTGCAATGTGTAAGTTTAACTGATCAAAACAAGAACCAGGTAGTTTGAAGTCATTATAGTCAAAGCATCTGAACATAGAACAGTAGCTGGTTGACATGGCTTTGAAACTTGAGGATTTTGACGTATCACCTACTCTGGGATTCGTACCCGACAACCCTCTTGTAAGTTGTAATTCATGTTTTACTAGTAATTCATAGTTCTGACTCCCCTTAGTTACCATTTCTATGTCTCACAAGCTCAACAAATTAGCTAGAACATCTATAACTCTGACTGTGGAAAATAAATCAAACAGAAAAAAACTGTTGCAACAGTGATCAGTGTGATATCGTCTGAGTTGGAACTATTCATATTTATTAAGGAGGCTCAAAATGCTCTCCTTGAGTATGCATGTACACAGCTTAAATGATGAAAGAAATTAATGGTTAAATTTTTTTGGATCAGATTTTCATGTCTTTAAAGCAAAATAGTTCAAAAAACAGTTCAGTCAAATCTTTATTTTGCTTGCCTGTTCAAGAAAACCATTTAGGAGGGGAGGGGTGTACATGTATCTGGGCAGTGGGAATGTAGTTAAACCAAGAAAAAATTCAAAAGCAGTTGCTGATCAAATTGCACTAAATAACCCCATTGATCATAATATAAGTTGGCTTCAAAAATGGATGCAGCTAATTTGTGTGTCAAGGAGATATGGTTCCTGCAGATCTTGCAAGAAAAAATGTGATCCCACTGTGCAAACTACTGTACCATTCTCTCAATTGTGTTTTTTTTTCCCTCAAACATTTTAATGTTAAATTAATGATTTCATTTAGGTAAGGCTTCCAGAGTATTTTGATCCTTGGGAAAGACTCTGTGATGAGCTTCCAACCCTATGGAAAAATAGAACCACACGTTCTGCTATTGAAAAGGTTAGTGTTTTCCAATATAAACTCCTCCTAGAAGCACAGCTAGGAGTGAAACAACAAACAACCTTAATTTCTCACTGACCTGTTATTATTACTGTGATTTTCATAAACATGCAACTCTGTGTCTGCGATCTGCACACTGACGGTACCTTTCATATTTTTGACTGTCAGCAGCAAAAAACAAATTTCAGTGTACAACTCAGAGACACAGAATTTGCATGTTTGTAGTAAAGCCTAGGGCAAACGTCGAACTTTCCATGCACTGAACTTATTAATAATTTTAAAAAATCGTCCTTTTTTCACGAGGGTAGCACTTAATAGCCAGTGGCTAACAAACCTGTGGCCCTCATTCCATGATCGAATTGGAATTTAGGAGTTGATTTTTGTGGAGGGAGGAAAACCGGAGAACCCGGAAAACCCTCGAAGCACAGGAGAGAACCAACAAACAACTCTACTCATATACAACACCGAACCCGGCGGGACTCGAACTCGGGTCGCATTGATGACAGGCGAGCGCTCACACCGCTACGCCACCCATGCTTCCCTGATTTACATCAAAGAATGCTGCCTCGTTATCACCTGATATCCATTGTTTTTAATGAGTTCGGTGCATGGAAAGTTTGAGGTTTGCCCTAGGCCTAGGTCAGATTGAAGAAATATAGTTCTTTCTTTGCCTCTACACAGCTGCTGAATATTCAAATCCTCTAATAATAGCTTGTTGTGTGTGATATCAATAGTCAGGTCATGCCATTACTCAGACATTTTATGCCCTGAAGAGAATAGAAAGTGTATGGGAAACAATGACATTGAACTTGGTTTATTAATATAGATATTGATTTCATGCTAATGCATTTTCAAATTACTTATAAAAGATTTTGTTTTTTTTAATAAGGGATAACAGATAAAGCACTAAGGCTTGCTTCCAATCTCACCCTCAATTCCTAATCAATTTGGAAGAAAACTGGAGAATCTAGAGTAAAACCCTTGAAGCAGAGCTAGAAAAGAAATGACAAACAACCTTAATTACTCAGATTACGTCACCAAGACCTGCTGGAAAAAAATTTGATTTATGTTGCATTGGTGAGAGGTGGGATGCATTRCCAAAATTAACCCCACTTGTGCTTCCAACTGAATAGTATTTCTCAAAGTATTTCTTTCTTTGCCTCTACAGCTGCCACTACTAGACTATGCCATACTTTCATCTCAAAAGGAGTGGCAAAGAGCGGATGTTGTTTTGACGGCAATGGCTCACTCTTACGTCTGGTGCTTCGGGGAACAAGGAGCTGTAAAGGTCAGGCAAAAGCAAGCTACAGATTAAGTAAATTTCAAGCTTTTAACTAGATCAATGTTGCATTTTTTTTACAGATTCTACCCAAGTGCATTGCTGTTCCTTTGTTTGGTGTATCAAGACACTTAGGTAAGTTTATAATGATGAAGAATGCTTTGGGTACAAAATGGTTGCTATAGGCATTATATCTCCAGGAGGTTCAAGTAAATGACAAAATATGGACTTTAAATGACAAAAAGCACTGGCAACTCCATAAACAAGTCCATAACTTGTTACTAGACTTATTAGTAAAGTAATTAATGATGTAAGGTTTTTTCTCTTTTCAAAGGTTTGCCACCAATCATAAACCACTATGTGTTTGCCTTGTGCAACTGGAGACGAGCAAGTGCTGACAGGTTAGTAAATTGTTGTTTACYGTCCTGAAGTTGGTCTGGATATATAGGGAAAAAACTGTACCCAACATCTCAAATAGTGACCAAGGAAGTTAGGCTGAGGGCACAGTTTATTTCTATCCAGACCTACTACAGGGTGGTAAATAACTTATTTATTTCCCCCCATTTAGGGAAAAATAAACAGGTATATATTGGTTTTGTTGTTTAACAAGCTATTTTCCTATGTGAGCGCTTGGATGATGTATACCTTATTTATCAGGATACTCGAACACTGGCTGAGATAGGGAATATCCCCTGCTCATGCACACAGCCTATGAACAACACCAGTTTCTTGTAAAATTTTTTTTGAAAAAACCTATTTACTTTTCTGATTATTGATTTCTCATAAATAATGTCTTATATCGTGTATACTTAAGGTGACTGCCTACTTTTGGAAATTGATTTAAGCTTTTTTTAAAACTTCGATTTTCCGAATTGAAATTTAATGCTGATTCCAAATCTGGAAAGAAAAATAGGGTGTCCC
>NW_022261650.1:35272-47027 GCF_009602425.1 Actinia tenebrosa
AAAATTCAAACTAGTATAATTTTATGAACTTATTGAAAGGCTGGAACTTATTTGTTATTTATTTATAATTCATTCCTGTAGTGACTTGGAACTTATTACTACATTCACTGGCACCAAGTCAGAAGAAGGCTTCTTCCTGAATGCTGTTCTGGTTGAACTTGAGTTTGGTAAAGGAGGCGCAGTTGTAAGTAGAATAAGGAAAGAAGGAGAGAGTGAACGAATGTAGTAGGTAGGATATGGGAGGAAGATGGGGAAGCATGAGAGAAGAATGAGAAAAATAAACAAATAATATGATAAATAAAGAAAAAAAAGCTAGAAGAAATTACAAATTACTTTTGTTTCTTCAAAGGTATTAATAATAATGAGTAAGACAGGGGYGGCGGAACCGGGRGGCACTCGCCCCCCCACAAGATTTTTTTGGGGAGCCTCATAGTTTTAAGACGCATGCGTCTGCAATCAAACAAAACAGTGGTCATTACACAGGGTTCGTGCTACTCCTTAAACTCCTTGAAAACTCCTTGAATTTAATTCCCGTTTTCAAGGACACTTGAAAAGCTCTTGAATTTTATGATTTTAGCRAAATTCCTTGAAAACCACGGTGTAAAACCTTGGCATAGTTAGCTGAACATACTCCTTGAAAATTTATTTTTGGGTCCTTGTATACTCCTTGAATAGCTAGCTAGTCCTTGAATTTTGGTTACCTCAGCATGAACCCTGATCACATAGAATTAAGTATAATATTTCAGTGCCCCCAGTGCTTGCCTTTCACCCATGCTACCTGGGTTTGATTTCCAGACTGTGTGTTGGTTCTCTTCTGTGCTTCAAGGATTTTCCCTAGATTGTCTTGTTTTTCTTCGGGTAATCCACAACGGGCAGAACGAAGCCTGGGAGTGGATGAACAAACAATGAATTGTGAGATAAAACAAAGAACGCAGTTCACATGTAGAACAATACACATTGTTCACCATAATCCATGCTTTCTTTGTTTTTTTTATTTTGTCCAATCCCAAGCTTCATTCTACCAGTGGACACCGACCCTTTTCTTCTGCAAATATTAACTTCTAAATTCCAATTCAATGGTGTCTTATGACCCATAAAAATCATTTCGATTTGGCTCGTTTGATTCAACTTTGAGGGGCACTTTGCAGAAATACAACCCCTGTGCTTCACTGCACATGAAAACTCTAATTGTGATTATGCAAAGTGCCCATCAAAGTTGAATCAAATGATCATGAGCCAAGGATGTGTAAGAATTAACCAGTTTATGGAATGTCACAGCCACAGCTACAGAATAATAATTTATGAAAAGCGCTGTAAGTGCTACCCTTTGTTAAAAAAATATTATTTTTTATTGATCACTAATTTTTTTAAATTGATTTACTTTTTAGTGTCTGGTGACGGGGCAGCAGGTATGCATTATTTTATCAAAGGGATGAATGTAAGATTTAAATAAAATTTTATATTGAATGTCTAGTATTTATTTATGGGCTTCTCAACAAAATAAGAAAAGAGGAAAATTAATGATTTTGATCCACTTTACAGTATGTGCCCCTGATCGTGAGGTAGGCTGTGTGTGTGTATAATGTTAATAGGGAATTGAATGCAGATTGATATAGTTTCATGGCTTCATGTGTCTGATTCTTTTCAGGCTATTCTCAATGCTGATATTGATACTCTTATCAATTCATTGATTACCCTGCAAAATATTATCCACAACATGATAAGTGCCTTCATTAAAATCCATGGTGAGCATAACCACTCAAACAGACAGTCAGTTAAACAGACAGATAACCAGACAGACAGAAAGAGAGACAGACCACCAGATAGACTGACAGACAGAAAGACAAGCAAGCAGACAGACAGACAGACAGTCAGTCAGTCACAGTAAAAGGGTACTGACAGTTTTTCAACTTCCAGGTCCAGGTACAAGAAACAATTGAAACAGACAGACAGACAGACAAACAGACAGACAGACAAACAGACAGACAGACAAACAGACAGACAGGCAAGCAGACAGACAGACAGACAGTCAGCCACAGTAAAATGGTACTTACAGTTTGTCAGCGTTCCAGGTACAAGAAGCAACTGAGACAGACAGGCAGACAGAGAGACAGACAGACAGTCAGCCACAGTAAAATGGCACTTACAGTTTGTCAGCGTTCCAGGTACAAGAAGCAACTGAGTCAGACAGGCAGACAGACAGGCAATCAGACAGGCAATCAGACAGGCAGACAAACAGACAGTAGATGAGATGGGGTGATAAACTAATTTATTGTACTTGATTGATAATGACTATTGATAAGTATTGATAACTGATAACGATACTTTTTCAGATGTAACTGATGCAGAAGAATTTTACGATTTATTAAGGCCTTTTATGAATGGGTTAGTATTATCTGCATGGTGTATGTTGTGAAAATATAGCAAGGGCTGATCCAGGGAGGTGAATTGGCTGACTAGTGACACCACAGGAAGCTGAGTTCTCCCYTTACTACTAAGAAGAAGGAAAGGAAGGAGACCTCCGTTAGGCCAACGGACCGAGTCGCTCTTGAAAATCCATCGATTCGCAGACGAAAACGCATCCCCTTGCTTCGATACTCCACAACACGAAAGCCAGATAGTTGCCCTTCATGTTAATCCAAAAATATCACATTAAAATGATCCCCTCAAGGAATAAATCCAGCGAGATGTCCAAAATTAACAGTTTGACCGTTTTGACCCACGGCAGTCAAACTTTGTACAGCTCGGCGACCGTTCTTAGTAGTGAGGGGAGAACTCAGCTAAAATCCACCAAATCATCCTGAAATCGCTACCAGACATTAATAAAAACACAAGGAACACCACATGAAGGTTTAGATTTTTTTTTCTTTATTTTTCACAGAGTTATAAGCTAAAAAGTAATTTCCCATACATTGCCTTATAAATCGTCCTGTTATATGAGATTGAGCTTCCTGTAGTGACACCCCCCTTTGGAGTTGAAAAATAATGAGAATGAAGGGTAACGTAAAGACCTAAAAAGGACCCTATGTTATGCCTTTGCAATCAATGCCCTCGAAATGGTCTGGATCTGTCACTTTAAAGATGAATAATGGAATACTTTCACATAATATAAATCCTGGGCAGAGCAATTTTCAAAGGAGTTGTGTGTTGCATGTGACCCCCCTCACCCCCTCCCAACCTTGTAGTTTCTTGTAACTTGCATCCATGGTGGGGGGTTTTTTTAGGGGGGGGGGGTGGAGTAGGAGGCAGTGGCACCCTTCTCATTGAAGAGGCATTGGCATGAGAGCAAGCTCTTCCACCRCTACTTTCCCCATGGACAGATTTAGGGGGAGATAAGGTAACATCCCTCTTTTAGCTTGGGATGCATCTTTACCTTTCTTATGTAAGAGTTGCATACCGAGAATTGAGGCTATGAGTCGTACATGGTTACCTTTCAAGATGACACAGGTTACTATGAAGGGGACCAATTAATTTTTTGATATTTTTTGATAYTTAGATGGAATGAAGGTTCTGTTCTAGAAGATGGGTTGGTGTATGAAGGAGTTTCCACCAAACCGATGAAGGTTAGTTAGTGTTCAATATTTGTAGTGTACTATTTTCACCTTTCAGACCTCCTGGCRCCTGGGGGTGAGGGACTATGTACTTATTGACTGAGTGGGAGGGCCGTACGGGAAAATATTTGGCTCGAGGTCATGTCGTACGGACCGAGCGCAGCGAGGTCCGTACAAATGACCGAGAGCCAAATATTTTCCCGTACAGCCTGACCTAACTCAGTCAATAAGCATTTTATCATATGACTCTCACGAAAATAAAAATAAATAAGAAAAAGAAAGCGCGCGGATTCGAGCAGGGCCGGACGGGTTTTTCCGGCCCGCTTACGTCAACCCGTCCGGCCCCCATCACGTGACTTTTTCCAATGGTTTTATTAGAGCGCGCGAGCAGGGCCGTAYGGGTCATATGATAAAAGTCATTYATCATTTAGGAGAGTGGCAGCTACTTAGAGATCCCCCTCTTAACACCTATCAAACTTTAACCAATCCCCCCCTGCATAGTTGTAGGATGTAGCTCAATCTGGAGGAAAAAACAATAGGTTCCAATTCTCATGAGATTGGAAATTAATCTTTTGTTTTGTCCTCCAGATCGAGCTGCTTTGACGTCACATGCAAGGGGTCTATCCCCATAAATCTTCCTTCCCCTTGACCCCCTCCCCCCCAAATATTTAATGATGACATTAAAAAACTGGTACCCTTTACTCACAAGTTAGTGTCAATACACCTTATTTGTGGTGTGACAATGTTTTCCCAGTTCAGCATGACAAACCTCCAAAGGATTCATTTTCTTATGTTTTTAYATTCTTCAAAAAATACATTTGTATAGATGATATCTCAACGAGTTTCAAAATAGCTGTTCATTCTCTTAGAGGTTTGTCACATCCAATATTGGGAAAAAAGGTCGGGAAAACATTGTCACACTACCAATAAGGTCTATAGTAGATAAAAAACAGCAAGTCAAGAGCATGGCACATTGGCTTAAAAAGGTAGCATTGCATCAAAAGTAAAAAAGTCAATTCATCACGTCAGATGCAACAAGCAGAAAAAGACGTGCCTCCCTTTATTTTACCATAAACCACAGGAAGCCCAAGTACATAGAGTTGCTGCAGGGGTGGATCCAGGGGTGGTGAGGTTCTTAGTATTATTCATAGTAAGCCACCCTTTTTTTCCTCACATTTTCCTGGTAAAACCTTTGTTATAGTCAAAACATTCCTGGATCTTCCACTTGGCTGATTAAACTAAATATCAGCTCAACTTGTTTTTAGTATTTTGGAGGAAGTGCTGCTCAATCTTCAGTGTTCCAAGCAATTGATGGATTTCTTGAGATTCCACACCAAACTAACACAGGTTAGTTATAGTGCAGTTTTCGTATGACTGTGAAAAGTTCACGGCAYGAACACGGTCGTGACACAGCAAGAGATACGCCAGACCAATGACATTGCATGACAATTTACTCTCCATCCAATCAAATACCCGGGACACGGCATAAACACGGCGCGGACACGGTCACGCCAAGATCACAGCACTTTTAGACCAATCATATTGCGCGTGAAAAAATCAGCCTATTAAAATTCTATAAAGTAYCACGGTGTCATGGCACGTCACGCTTACGGCACTGAGCTTTTCACAGTCATATGAAAACTGCACTAAGGATTTCCTGTTTCTTATTGTGTCATAGCCAGTAAATTAGCACTTCACTTACAGAAATCAAATTTTCTTCAGGAGATGAACATTTCCTCACAAAAATGAGAATGTACATGCCGCCTAAACACAGAGCATTCATTGAGGCAATTGAGAGCGGACCTTCACTCAAAGACTTTGGTATGTTATTAACACAGGAAGCCTAGATGGAATGAAATTAATAAATATATAGTGAGACTTTATAGACTGTTTAATAAAGTAGCAGTAGTGTTTTATTGAGTCTAAAAGCAATATGTTAAGCCAAGTGGTTTTAGACCCGTTAAAACATGATCTGCGAGTTTATTGAACTGCTTCAATAACTTAGGAATGATTCATAAGCACTTGGTTATACTTCAATAGAGGTTTGTACATAAATGTCAGGCGTAGTGGGGTTTGTATGTCACTGCCATACACAGTGAGTCCAAAAAAGGCTCCATGACACTGACAAGTTTTTGAACAGTCTTGAACTGACTTTATCAAGGGATAGAACAGAAAACAGAGCCTTATTAGGTAAAAGAACAAGGCAACCCAATTAAGGAAGGGATTAACTGTAGATAGAATCTTCAGGGAAGCACGGGTTGCATCGTGGTGAATGCTCACCTTCATCAATGTGACCCTGGTTTGAGTCCCACTGGGCTCGGTATCATATGCGAGTACAGTTTCTAGTTGGTTCTCTCCTGTGCTTTTAGGTTTTTTCTCAAGGTTCTCTCACTGGTTTTCCTCCCTCCAAAATTCGACGTTTAAATTCCATTTCAATCATGAAACGAGGGCCACGGGTTTGTTAGCCACTGGCTAACAACTAAGTGATACCCTTGTCAAAAGCAAAGTCTTTTTTGAGGGGTGGGGGGCTAGTCACTCCCATGATACCTTTAAGCTACCCTTATATTAATGATGCTGATACTGATGATGATGATGATGATAGAGCCAATCTATTTTGAGATTTGAGATTGTAATATCTATTTTCTCTTTCTTTGATGTTGCAGTTTTGAAAAAGAAGAATAGTCTGTTGACCGAGAAGTATAACAGCTGCATTGATGCAATGAAAAAATATCGCAGCCTTCACTTGAATGTTGTTACAAAGTAAGTTGGATGGTGCGAGTGTCATGGTCGGTATGTGGGTTAGCATGGGTAACATGGTTGGTATAGGCGGTATGGGTATCATGGTTGGTATGGGTAGCATGGGTGGTATGGGTAACATGGTTGGTATGGGTAGCATGGTTGGTATGGGTAGCATGGGTGATATGGGTAACATGGTGGTATGTAGGTGGTATGGGTATCATGGTTGGTATGGGTAGTATGGGTGGTATGGGTAACATGGTTGGTATAGGTGGTATGGGTAGCATGGTGGTATTATAGCACGGTTGGTAGACTTGTAATCATTTCTCTCCAGGTACATAATAATTCAAGCAAACAAGAACCCAAAGAATGTGAACATAAAATTATCTAATACTGGTACCGGAGGCTCAGGTGAGATTTCTTTTCTTATTCGTTTTCTGCCAGTATTTCTTGTGGTATTTATGATGATGATGATTATCACTAATGATGATGATGGTGATATCTGATAATGATTATCACTAATGATGATGATGGTGATATGTGATGATGATCACTCATGATTATGACAATGACTGATAATTATGATCATAAATGATGACTGATGATGATGACTGATGATGATGGCTGATGATGACTGATGATGACTGATGATGACTGATGCTGATGATGGCTGATGACGATGACTGATGACGATGACTGATGATGATGACTGATGACGATGACTGATGACGATGACTGATGACGATGACGATGACTGATGACGATGACTGATGATGNGATGACTGATGATGATGACTGATGATGATGACTGATGACGATGACTGATGATGACTGATGATGATGATGATTGATAATAAGTCTATTGACGACCATCTTAATCACTGATGATGATGCTACAATAGTGTCAGCCCAATGACTGAGAGCTTGAAGGGTCTGAGTACGAGGTTGTGATAATAATACAATTGTATTTTGATGTTTTCAAGATCTTTTACCATTTTTGAAAAAAATCCGCAATGAGACTGAAGAACAAAGGATCAAATGACTTCTAAACACAACACAACAATGAAGACTCAAATATGTTGCTAAATCAAACGAAAAGATGGGTTAAAATAAGGAAAGAAGGGTTTTTWAAATTTAAAAATAATGTCATATATTTCATGTATAATTTATACTGAATTTCTTAAGAATTTAATATAAAATATAGCAAGAATTGTAAAATAAAATGAAAGAGTCATTCACAATAATTTTATATTGCTTCGACTCCATATCCTAATGCAAAACTGTAATGGGAGTGTTATAACTTTGCACATAAAAAAGGCAAATAAACAAGAATTAAAACATAATAAATAAATACCAACAAGTAATACATAGGATGTCACAATTTTTATTGATAAATACCTTCTCTCTTCACTAGAGTTCAAACAATATATCCGTCAAATATTAATACTAACTTACGCTACTTTATGCTAATTCTATTGTTTTCTTTTGTTTAACTAAGGACTTTAAGATTTGCAAAATCTACGACGGCGACGTCAACCGGAAGTGTAAATAATTTCTCTCTGGGGTTCTGTTCATTGGAGATTTCATTCAATACATTGTCAGTAAAGTCAACTCATCCACAGGGAATACAGACTTTGAATACGCGAAACCCCAAAAGTGAAGTTTTTTACATTTCCGGTAGACATCGCCGTTGCAGATTTTGCAAATCTTAAAGTCCTTACTAGCACCTTTTTGAACAATTTAGTAATTAGTGTTTCACGGATATATTGTTTSCACTCTAGTAAGTTGTTAATAAAATAGCTTATAGTCTACGTGGTTGTTTCCATGACGTCATCACAATAGATCTTTTCATGATGCATTGTGGTCATGACGTCATCACAATAGGTCTTTTCGTGATGCATTGTGGTCTAGCTTCAGTACAAATAACACCATATATGGAGTGACAACGAAACATGTTTGTACTGAAGCTAGACCATAATGCACCATTTTGCGGAAACTAGGAAAAGGTCTATGCATTCTGGGATGCCACGCCCAGTCTTTCACGATGAAGCCATCAAGTGGCATAAGCTATCATAACGACATTATCACCACGTACAAATAACTGATTCACATGTCTTCGTTTGAATTCCAAGTATTTCCCCATACCAACCTCGATTCGGCGGACAGTGCAAATTTCCTTTCTACCCTCCCCTCCCATATCTTTCTTTGACAACCTGTCATTTTCGGTCGAGCCACTTGTAGTTTTTACTCCCACTTCAGAGTCGCTCTTAACTTTCTTTCTTGTATCTTTGAATTGTTCAAGCACGTTCAAGGATTTAGAACTGCTTTTCTCAATTATTTCTGTCCTTTTTTGTCGCTTCACTTCTCCTACGGTCCTATTTTCCATTGAAAGTTTTCTCTTTTTACTATTTCCTAAGGATTTCTGAACATTCTTTTCATTTTTCTTCATTTTAATCGACTCATTTGAGATGTTACGTGTGCCATGGATGTTTCTTCTATGCTTTTCATGTCCTGTCATTTTCCTGGTTGTTCTTGTCTTCATCTCGAGAACGGGAGTTGGTAACAGACCAACCTTGACTTGTTTGATGTCCATCTCTTTTGCTTTCGTATTTTCATTGGATTTCATATTCTCGGCCAACCTTTCCCCAGTGCTTAGTCCTTTTTTGATAGTCTCCCATTCACTGGTTTCCAGTCTGTTCATTGCAATCTGTTTCATCACTTCCGCTCCTCTTCTTGACTCCTCTTTTCGTAATCCTTGAACCACTTCACCGGAGGACTTTTTAGACTGGGTTTCCTGTGTCTCATCCACTTTGGTATCTTTGTGCCTCCTTTTATCGGACAATTGATCTTTTTTACAGTGTTCTCTTGGTTGGGCTCCCTGTTGTTTTGACTTTACAGGCTTGTGCTCGCTTCGTTCAGACACTTCCTTGGGCTGCCTGTGTTTTTTCTGTTCAGTTAAACAAACTCCCTTTTCTGGTTTTGAAATCTCAATGATTTTCTCTCCTTTAGATATTTCTTTTGCCTTATTATGATTGGATGACACTTCTTTCAAGACCAATTGTTTAGCATCAGAAGATCGTCTTTGTTTAAGTTGGTCACCCTGTGGTTCTGATTTTCTTGTCGATGTTGCTGCTTTCTTTTCTTTTCTATCGCCACTCTCTCTCCTTGCTTGAACTTCATGATGTGTGCTATTTTTAGACCTCCTTTCACTGTCACGGTCACCCTGTGGTTGGACAGTCCTTTCTTCTTTCTTTGCCTCAGTTTTTATCGCACTACGTCCCTTAACCTCATCAGTATTCTTCTCTTTGTTTCTCCTTGCATATTTTTCGCCATCACTCGAGCCTCCCATCTGTTTCGCTTCATTCTTTTTCATTTCAGTGCTTGATGAACTTGGTCGTTTTTCGCTTTCTCCACTACGTTTCTCTTTGTCCTTCTTCAAGCGTTGTGCCGTTGCCTCATTCCTTGCCGCAACCCGCGATGGCCGCCTACCTTCCTTTTCTTCACAACCACTCGACCTCCTTTCACTTGTCTTCCCATCCATCTTTCCTTTCTTCTCTTTCCTTGATTGCTTATCATTACCGTTAGCACCACGAGAAGGCACCTCTGCTTCATCCTTCACCACACGAATATCAACCCTTTGTTCTCTTTTCTTCCTTTCGTCTGTCCTTTCTTTGTCCATCCTTGATTGTAAATCACTGCTAACAGAATTACGCTCCCCAGAACCAGTACCTCGTCGTTCTCTCCTTTTCATCCCAGCAACCTCGTCCTTTCTCTTCTCTTTTTCGCTGCCAACTGATCCTCCGCGCTCTTCTTTTTTCATATCTCTCTTCTCTTTTCCTTCTGTCTTCCAACCACCTTCCTCTTTCCGTTTATTATCCGCTCCAGACGTACTTCGCCTTTGATCTTTGGTTTTCTTCTCGTCATCTTTGGTTTTCTTCTCGTCATCTTTGCTTTTCTTCTCGTCATCTTTGCTTTTCTTCTCGTTACGCTCTTCTCTTTTCACATCTCTTTTCTCTTTCTTTTCTTTGTTCCTTCCGCCTTCCTCTTTCCGTTTATTATCCGCTCCCGACGTACTTCGCCTTTGATCTTTGCTTTTCTTCTCGTCATTTTTATTGCTTTGCAGCTCCTGCTTCTTTTCATCTCCCCTTTTCTTTTCGTAGCTTTTTCCACCACCTCTTCTTGCTGTCTCCTCCTTCCTAGCCCGACCTTTAATACCCAGTCGATCCCACACGGATAACTTCTTCGGCTGATCGTCGTTGGTTTCACCATGCCTGTGTTGGTCCACTTGAGGCCTTGCGTTCTGAGCGGGTTCTTCGTCATCACTGGATGTTATTTCTCCTTCTTCCTTCTCACTTTCAATGGCTTTGTCTTCTAAGATTAAAGTGTTAGTAATTAGGACCATTGTTAATGGGTGAAAAATACCATGTGGTGTAACCCGGCCCCTAAAAAATATATTCCTCATTAGGTGACGAAGGCTTCTTTTACCCAACCCCCTTCAATATAAACCCGCATTGGCCCCTCAATATAGCAAACTTTTGTATCGCGATTCTTTTATCGCAAGGTAATTTTTAAGCCGATAACATGGGTTGCTCTCTCGATCAGTCAAACTTATAGGAAGATCGCGATACCTTATTTTAATTATTTATGCGTGAGAGGACTAAAATTTGAGGGTTTGAAGTTTGCAGCGCTATAGCAGGGCGTGGCTAACGTGCGTGTTAAGTCACTTCAGCATCAAGCAATATAAGATCATTGACTTTCTTTTCATTTAATACAGTAGCTCCTATAGAAACTCTTGTCAGGATGCTTCTTATTGCAAGTTTCTCCTCCATCCAAGATCTGGCTCCTGAAGCGAGAAAAAACCTCCTCCTTTTCTTTCAAAGAGTGATTCTCTTTTTTTGTATCCTAACTTTTTAATGAAACTAAAACTTCCACGATCTCTGGCTTGTCACGCTTTGCTGTCATGTCCAAAAACTAAAATTGTTGATCAGTATAAAGCACCCATACACCTATTTCAAAAAACGTTGTCATGGCCAAAGGTAATAGGCAATAGGCGATTGGCGAGAAGCAATAGGAGATAGGTCATTCTAAGATCTAAGAATAGCTGGAACGACTTGTGTTTCTGCTTTTTATTCTCGTCAAGAACATGGACCTTAGTGTTGAGACTGATTCAATGTTGTTTGCATTCAACGAATCCCTTTCCATGTCGGAATGACCTATCAGCTACCGCCTTTGGCGATGACAACGTTTTCTGAAATAGGTGTATAACAAATATTTTCTTGAACTAAATGCTCATCAACTCACCATCTGCTTTTTTCTTTTCATATTCACCTTCAGCTACTCCCTCTCTCTCCCTCGCTTCACTTTGTTGTGTATTCTTCTCTGTTCCTTCGATACCCTTATTCTTCCCATCCAGCTGACATCTACTATCCTGACGAGTGTCAGTCTTCTCTTTCTGTCTTGGTTCTCCT
>NW_022261650.1:62886-75376 GCF_009602425.1 Actinia tenebrosa
TAAATAATATATTCATAGAATAAACTAGTAATGATAATTAGCTAGGATGGTTATTGTACGCTTGCTGGAAGAGCCAAGATTTAAGATCTTTCTTAAAACCTGATAGAGAATCACAGGCTCTAATGTTCATGGGAGGGAGTTCCACAACTCAGGGGCTGCATGAAATAGCGTATATATAGCATGATGTCATAGCGAAATACATCAATACGCTAGTTTTAACAACAGAACTCTAAACGTTTCGCGGGTTTCAATGATTTAATGTACTTAGTTAACTAAAAATAATCACAGCTGTAAGCAAAGACAGTAATTGTTTGCATAAGGTGAAATTAAGATAGCTCGCTCGAGTCAACAATGGCAAGAAATTTCAAAGCGCCCACCAGTCATGAGATTTTCATGCAAGTGGGTCTTTTTCTCTTTTGAGTATTATTCAAATAAAAATGTCAATTCTTCCAATATCAACCAAARATATTACTTTTACAAGAAGTTTAATGAAATTTTTAATTTTTTTGACTTGGACAAGCTAATATATGATTGATATCATAGATTATCTAAGCCCACCAGCAGCCTATTATGCCGAATTATATATTTCTGTATGGCTTTATTAATCTTCATGTCAGCAAACGAAAGTTTCTACAATTACACACACTGTAAATAATAGCTACGTTTTCATTCCCTACTTCACTATTGGTTTGATTGCATTGAAGGTTTTCGTTTTTTCTTAAACTAATTTGCAGCCAGGACTTAAAAAAACACCTTGTTTTCTTCCCCTACTTCACTTCTCGGGGTTAATTTCAATGCGAGTCTCTTGCCAAACTCACTCAAGCTAACTGAAGTAGCTTTTCACCTTAATCCATTCATCACATTGGTCTATTTTGTAAGCTTATAGTTTACATCTGGCTTGATTCCAATGTGAATCTCAAACTCACCTAAGCTAAGCTTTTCGTCTTCTCTTAATACAGCCGGCGGGAAAAAAATACCTAACAGGTTTGGTTAATTTTAAACTACAGTTTTTTTCTTCTTCATGCTACCTTATTTCTGGCTTGTTTGCTAAGTAATCTGAAACTTTCTACTCAAGCTTCTCGTCTCAATCGCTTAAATTTGCAGCAAAAAAAAAAAAAAAAAACACCTTTGAACATACTGTACTCAGTGATATTTCTTTTTTTCCTGCTTAACAATTCCTTTCACCAGTATTTTCTTTTTGCTGTTCTTTTGCTTCCATACTATACTATTAGTTTTTCTCATTTTATATATATTTAAATAATTAACTCACTAAACGTCCGGATGCATTATGAAGAACATCAAAAAACACAAGCCAAAATTTTAATTATGATTTTTTTGTACGAATATAGAATTTTCCAAGTGCACAGTGTGTTTGCTATTGCTTCGTTGTCACAAGAAAGAAAGAAGAAGAAGAAGAAACAAGAAAGGCAGAATATGGTTGAAAAACAAGGGACAAAACAAGGGACCCACAATTGATTCGCAAAGATAAAACATTTTAAATYGTGGGTTTTATCCCATCAAATGACGGAACATACATTGTCAGTCACTAATTGAGACATTACATCGACTAGGATGGGGCAAATAGTGTTGGATTCGTACGAAGGAGTACTCTTTATCCAAGTGTTTATCGGTGTTCTTTCCATTTGTGGCGTTCTAGGCAACACTCTCGTTGTCTTATCTGTTCTTCGGAATCGCTCGATGCACACCGTAATGTATTACCTCCTGATCAACCTCGGTATTGCTGACACACTTGTCGCTGTCTTTCTTCTGATGCGCTATGTCTTTGCTGATAGCATAGTCTATCCCTTCGATGTGCGCGCGGACGTCATCTGCAAGTTCGTGTCCTTTGGGACCATTTCCTGGGTGGGGCTTCACGCGCAGGTCTTCACTCTGATCGTCATCTCCGTCGAGCGCTACAGTGCTGTTGTTCATCCTTATAGTTCACGTGGTAGACTGAATAAAAAAAAGCTCAAGATTGTGTTGGTCGTTTGCTGGATGTATGCCATAGGATTTATAATGCCGGATTTCATAGCGATACGATACGATCAGAAGAAAGCTTCCTGTATTTACGAGTGGTCTGACATCATCCAGAAGACGTGGGCTTTTCTTTGGTTTTTCGCCTGTGGTCCTGTTCCTCTCTTGTCTATGGGACTCCTGTATGGAAAAGTCGTCTACGATCTTTGGATCAAAAAGGATGGGAGGGTATCTGAGTCACGCAAGGCTGTGATCCGGTCACGCAAGCGCGTGACTAAGGTGGTCATCACCGTGACTATCATCTATGGTATATGCTGGCTTCCAAACCTTACTTTGTGGTTAACAGCCAACTTTATAACCATTCCGCATCTACCATTCATTGTAACTCTCACACATGTATTTCTTCTTTTCAACTCGAGCGTAAATCCTTTCGTCTACAGCGTCCAAAGCCAACACTTCAGAAAATGCATGCTGAGAACTCTGCACTTTTGGAAGCCAAGCAACTCCGTCACGAGTCATATCCAAGACACCAATACTAACACTAACACAGGTAGCGTGAATGCCATTGGTGGCATAGAGTCACGTGACATTAATAACTGTCAATCAAGTGTGGTCCTGGAGGGTAGAGTCCCTAGTGGGATCATTCAAAAACCGCATCGACATTTAGAAACGAAGAAACGCTTCAGTCTTGTCAAAGCTGCTGACTGCCACGCAAATACTGTTCACCCAGTTCACACCGTGGTTGTTGAGAAAGCCGGTTGCCATAGCAACGTTGGCTGCCAGGAAAATGAGCTGCTTACCATTGAAAAAGGTTTCCAGCAGACTACGGTACAGCAAACATCTGGCAAGGAATCGAAAGATAAAGATTTCAGTGTATTTCAGGTAAATGCTGGAGCATCTGAATCTAGCGAAAGTGGAAAGGCAAAGTTTGAACAAAAACATCTTTTAGTAAAGTCGAATGAGAAAAAAGAGATTGGAGATTTTGGAGGCATTTGGATGGGACCGAACGGCGATGACAATAAAGAGGACTTTTATTCCTCGGTGTTACAAACACCAGAAGAAAAGGAATCCAGAGATAAAAAAATACGAACCGCCTTTATAAAAGTTAGGGCTTTTACTGCATTTGCACAAATGACAGGTGATATGAAGAAAGAAAAGAACAACATCACAGCATTGTATCCATCTTTTCTTGACGATTTAAAGACAAGAGCCAAGGAAAATAATCTTGAAGGAGAGGACGTTGCCAAAGGGAAGCAGGGCTATCGAGATGAAGTCAAACAACATACAGAAACTGCAGAAGAACATATGGAAACAGGAAATCTAAATTACAGCCGAGAAGAGGCTGTGTCTGCAAGTGAAGAGGGAAACCATGAAAATAACGGGAGGAATGAAACTTTAGACAGTAACAGAAAGAATTCGAGTATTATGGAAAGTACTACTTCAAGCTCAAACGGCATAAAAATTCAAAGAGGGAGTAAAAAGATTAGTTTTATTGAGCTTCCAGATGACATAGAGCGTAAGGAATTAGTCCTTCCTCGAATCAATCAAGCTCGGACACCATTAGTGACTGCTAAACACTACACTGGATATGGCAGTGAGAAAAGCTTTGAAAGCTTTGATAAAACATCTAGGTCACAAGAGAGGGAAAAGTTGAAACTATTGAGAGGTTAGAGGGATTTGGACATTACCAAGTGAATGTTGTTTATCATGCCCAGTAAAACTTATGTTTAGTTCATTGCCATCCAAAAAACAACAACAACAACGAAATAATGAAAACAAACATGCAAGAGATAAACRAACAAACAGGAAAACATACACAAGCGAAAAAAAACAGACAAACATGCAAAGAAACAAATAAATAAATTTAAAGAAAAAGGCAAGCGAACGAGCAAACAAACGAACGAACAGAAAAACGAACCGTGAAACATGCAAAGTCCGACAACAGAGCAGACAAACAAACTTACAAACAAACATGCAAACCCAACAAATAACAAGCAAACAAACAAAAAAACAAGAGAACAAACACAAAACACTATGAACGAAGTCAGTTAAAGAACTAACAAGCAAACAAGCAAGTAAATAAATGAACCGAACCTTCATGCATTTAAAGGTACGAAAAGTACCAAATACTTTATCCCGAATGATCCAACCTCGTCACTTCTCGAAGGCACGGTAATGAAAAAAAAAAAAAACCATGATAATAGGCTTAGTTTTGTGTTTCATTCTGCTTACGTAATTTTCAACAATCAACAATAAGCACACCTGCGCCGGTTGTAGATAGTTGAGCGAGACAACCACCTTGACTTATGGAATCAGTCTAAAAAAATAACGCGAAAAAAATAAAAGTTTAACTCAAAGCAATATTTGTCCACTTTTAGAATCGAGTTACGGAAATAGCGCGTAACTTGAAAAATAAGGTTCAATCTGTTGGGTTCGAGTTACGTAACTCGAGTTTGATTTCAACGCTGTTTGTCATCGAGTTACGCACAGATGCAAAGTGGGCGTGGTCCCCAAGACATGGGTGTGTCCGAGCGCGTAACTTGAATAATGTGTAACTCGAAAATCGTAACTCGAAAATTCTCCAGTTTTTCCTTCCCTCAGTCAGACTTAACAGCACGCGACAAGGAATAACACGGAAGTCAAGCGTGAATAATCAACAAGCAGCAGTGAGCGAAAATAGTTGTGARCGTACTTATTTTTATTTGACTGCCTTAAAACCCTTCAATGCATATGAAATTAAAGGAGAATATTTGTAAAAGATACATCTTTCAGTGACTTTATTTAGAAAAAAATCGTTCGACGATTTTTTGAATGCCGCTTTCATCGATATTTTCTATCGCTTTTGACAACAAATGGGGTAATTTAGCTTCATATCAAAAAATCCATTACGTTAGAAAGAAAGCCACAATTTGATTCATACTCAATAAGGACAGTGTCTATATCCGTACCTATATTCTAGTTACTAAAAATATTGAATCTACTAAGTTCCGGTTTTGATGGTATAAAGTTGACACGTTGGAAAATAATAGTCAAAGTCCATGAAAATATTCATCGCGTAATATTTGGAAAACGCTCTCATACATTTTTTTCATATTGCAATATGTTGGGTGCCTTGATAAATACTATCGACTGGCGCAAGTCGCTTTGAAAGTTTAGGTCTAGTTTTCGAGAAAATAAGCGGTAAACGATTTCTATGATGTCATCATTACATCATAACGAAAAGGCCGCTCCAAACGAATTTATCATTTTTGAAACCTTTAATCCTTTTCTGACATTGTGTGAAAAGCGCTTGCAGATCGAGTTATTCAAGACGAAGTTGTAGCCGTTTCAATGCGGCTAGGTGTGCCAGACCAAAACTACTCCCCGGCATAATCTCCTTAAAAATCACCAGAACCAATCAAGGACGACACAATAACTCGTCTGAGTCAGATATCAACAAAGCATGAAAACAAGAAAAGCCCTTCAAACTATTCAGGCATTATATATCAGTCCCATTCCACAATATCAAGCAAACAAGTAATTTCTTTCAAAATTGTTTAGCGTTTGGCTTTCCTGCTAGCAGAATCTCTCTTCTCTTTCTCTCAACCAAAACAAAAGGAAAATAGGTTCTGYTAGCAGGGAATTTAATGTTTGGCAAATTAAAGCTGTCAAAATTTAACATGTTAGCGTTGCTAGCCAATCAGATCAGGCAGTTCGACCATGATCTAAAATAAACACAATAAAGAGAAAACCCTACCTTGGTTCCAGAAGCGCTTTCATGTGTTTTTATAAATAAGGCTATGTTTTTGCGAGCCGAACAAATATATATTTTTATTATATTCGGTTCGCAAAGAAACTCGCTACGCTCGCACTCTAGCGCCTCTGGGTCCATGGTAGGAAAAACCCTCATTGATCTGCACGTTTTTAGCTGGTAATATAATATTTTTCTATTCGCACACTTTTCGGGTTTTATCACTTGCCCCCAGCAATTGCCCTTATTCACTATGACGTCACATCAAAACAATCTATTGTTTAAACGCAAAGGATCATGGTCGTCGGAAGGGGTCAAATCAACACAAATTCGACGAAAATTGTTCTAAAACCCGCATCAATCCACGAAGAGAAGTAGAATAGCCAGCAAACGCTCAGAATATTTTTAGTACATATTTTAAAACACATCATATCTGAAAACCAGGCCATTTTAGATTAAACTGTTTCGCTAGGAGCAAATTTCGTCGAACCCTCTATGGGATTTGGCGATTCTATCCCCCACATAAACAAGCAGTGACGTCATAGTGAATTAGGGCAATATTGGCTAACGCGGTTGCGGGTTTTTTTTTTTAGTATGGCGAAATTAATAAATGAATAATTTGATTGTATATGGCAACTGATCATGAGTTATCTATCATATAGATCCTATTGTTATCACTGACTAAACATTCTAAAGAAAAATACATCAAGCTGCGTAAAAATATTCACCTAAAGTAGTCAGTCACTCACGCAAACGGCAGTGACAATATCACTTCCGGTTTAAGGGCGCTAAGCAGGCTGGGTAAGTGTGAGTATTTATTTTTCTCAGACTGAATAAATTATTTTCAATGTTCGATCCGTTGAGCGTAACGTATGGACCTACCACATTTGATAATTGATTCTGAGAACTTATTATTTAAATAAGTATCCCTTGTGAATGAGATAGGGAAGTTAAAGCTCCATCATGGTAGAGCCGTACCACAAAGCTGCCAGAGACGGCATTGTCGATCTACTAAAGACAGCTACGAAGCGAGATACGAATCGTAAAGACGAAGATGGTATGACTCCCGTTCATTATGCCTCGAGTTGTGGAAACGTTGAAGCCCTTCGATTATTAGTAGGAAAAGGGTGAGTTTTAAAAAGTATAACACCTGTATACACTTCGGATTATTTTTTTTTCTTCGAAAACAGCTCATTTACACACCCAATTTCCTGCAGTGTGTGGGCTTTTTTCAGATGCACTTTAGTTGCTTTTCATATTCAGATTTTTATAATTCGGAAATAAACTCTCCCGTGGTTTTGAAGTTTTTATTTCAAGTAGGCTCAATAACCTTAGTCTATCCTTTAAAATCCGTTCAAAGAAGGTAAATCCTTAAGTATATTGTACAAAATAATAACATTGAAATCCATGCTATTGTATCGCATACAAAAACATGCATTTCGAATACTTTTTGTTCAGTATAGAATAAATTTGCATTTAAATAGAAATAAAGACATAGTATTCTATTCGATTCAACTTTGATTTTTTCCATAAACTTTCTAGCTTTGTTAAAGTTTTCGATTAAGACTTAACAATGTAAATATGAGCTACAATAGGATACGAGCTTTTGATATACAATTTTTTTTTTTTTTTCACACCTTTCTTTAAAACGAACGTAAACAAAGTCGCGAGTAGAACTTGAGATGTCGAAAAAGTAGAACACAAGATTACCCTAATAGGTATGAACTATTACTTAGAAACTGGAAACTTAGTCTTGGAGTGCTTTCCACCGATTGCGTTATCAAATGCTCTAATTCATTTTCTAATTCGTTTGAATAAAATATATCCACTCCGAATGAGTGAAGAGTTGGAATTTTGCTGCGATTGAATGAATGAAACATTTGGAAACTCGACATCAATGAAAAACAATTCACAAAATATCTAACGAATTGCGTTGACAACGAAGTGACTCAAGCTGAAAATAATATCAATTGTTTTGTGTGTTGAAGACAATGAAAGAAATTTAATGAGTGGTACAACATCGATCAAAGAGCCTCCTAGAAAAATTTCACATTATATTTAGTGGCATTCCGTAAATTTTTTCTATTGATTAACCTTTACGCCTCCAATGTTTTTCACGAAGGTTCGAAGTTTCAAAGCCTTAATATATTTTAAAAGAACGGACAGCCAAGCTGTACACAAGTGGAGTTTTTATTTTTGAAGTTTCGGACATGTCGAGTCATTTTATTCATTCTATTTATTGCAATGATTTCCAAGAAAAAAAATGCCTCGCTAACCTATCATGAGGCATGCCCACCTACAGAGACATGCGTCAAAGGTCGATAATGGTTCGCACAGCGTATGCAGTTCATTCTACAAAATACCAAGTGATTATGCAAATTCTAGCTTGTGGCATATTAATCCTGTTAGTTGTTGCTAGTTCCGTACAAACTCACCACAATTATTTTATTTAAGTTCAAGAGGTCATTCTGGACATAAGTTCTCAAAGGTCTTGACAAACATGTATTCCTAAGCTTTACTACCTTATGTGTGCAAGATTAATATTACTCTATTTATGATACTCAATGATAACCTGCTGGCTTTCTCTCTCCTGCAGATGGTCTCCAAACTAAGCTGATTTCTATTGAATCGACATCTTTTTTATTTTGCTTCTAAAAACAATTCTTGAATCTAATTTATTTTTCTATAATTTTGACACACCCTATATTGAGTTGGCCTCCCAAGCTCCAACCACCGAAGAAATAATAACAATAATAATAATAAAAAAACATTCACATATCAGAGAGTTAAAAGTACAAATAAAAGTAAAAAAAGTAGAGCCAAATATATATAAAGCTCTTGGATATTATATAATATTCAGTATTGTTCAAACTTTTTAATGTTAAGTTTGTGGTTACAGTGCATTTCACATTACTTTACTGCGGCGGGTTGGGAAGTTCGTTCGGAAGTTCACAAACAAAGTTCAGTGAACCGTGAACTGTTTACATCTATATTTCAAAATTTTGCTGAAATTGTATTTTAAAAAATCTCAGATGTTCCAAAACATGACCTCTCTAAAACAATTAATGCACAATATCGGCTTTACCAATTATTATTAAGTGAAAAACAAGATAGCCAATATACATGCGAACACATTAAAGCAGTACGACCTTCAAACAAAAGTAGAAGCAAATTGTTTATGGGTTTTTGATTTGGTAAAAGATCCTATTTACCCAGAGCTTTTTTAAATTAGATACTTAGCTTCTTTATCCATTTTCAATTTTGATGACTATAAACAATGAATAAATTTGTTTTGGTTGATTCAATGTCTTTTAATAGGCCTTTTGCATCAACAGGTCACGTGACCCTATCCCCTGTAAGGAGAGACGTTTTGTCAAAATGAACACCAGAAATGGAAAGAGCACCTTGTCATTAGTAAGAAGGCAAAGTTTCAGTTGCCATCCAAGCACATCAATATTTTCCCATACAAATCCTTATGGAATATTCAATTTTATATTCAATGCTATTTCTACTATAGTCGACATCATAGGCTAAAACTTTGCCTTCTTATTAATATTGAGGTGCTCTTTCAATTTCTGGTGTTCATTTTGACACAACGTCTCTTTTTACAGGGGGTAGGGTCATGTGCCAACCAGAAATGTATTGGACAATCCAGTGAAGCAAAGTGACACAACCTATTGTTAAAATGGCTGGCAAATTAACAATTTTGTTTCTTCATGACAGGGGGGATCCTGACAAGCCAAATTATGATGGGGCATCAGCTGTGCATCTCGCAGCATCCTGTGGTCAGCTTAACTGTTTGTCGTTTTTAACCAACTTTGGGTGCAATATTTGGGCATTAAACAATGATGGTCGGACTCCCTTAGAAGATGCAGCATATCATGGCCGTATGGAATGTGTTCGACATCTTGACGGACTGATTGCAATCCAGATGCTTCGAGATAAAAAAGGAGTGGAAAAACAGAAACTCCATGCAAAACGGGAAGCCATTAAGAGAGTAAAAAAGCAAAGAAAACTGCAACAAGAAAGAAACAAGGCATACGAGAAGAAAGTGAAAAATGAATTAAAAGATAAATATGATCAACTGGGAAATGGAAACATGGGAGAGGAAGATGACAATTTGGGAAAGCAAAGTGCAATATCTATGACAAATGGACGGTCACGAACTTTCTCCGAGTTGGCAGGGGGGCATGGGTTTGATGACAACAGTGACCAGTGGGAAGCCCAAAATGCAACTTCACATGTTTATTCTGACACATACTCTGAAAGGTCAAATCTATTCAAAGCACTCAAAGGTAAAATTCATGATACTCTGCAGAGAAAAAAACCAGGCAATACTTTAAATCCTGAAACAAAGCGTCCATCCCTAAGCCAACCAAATTTGATTTTCAAACCAGGTCCAATGGCCACTTCAAAGTCTCTTGATGACTTAGATGTTATTAAAGAAACATCATCCCAACTTCAAGATGGATCCGAGAGCTTGGTGTCGGATGATTCCGACTGTGATAATCTTAGTGCAACATCAGGACACATAATAAAGAAATACGATGACAAGGGGAATGTTTCCACAGAAATTCTTTATCCATCTGTGTCAAGCAAGTCAAATGGTAGCATGAAAAGCCATAAAAGTCAAAACAGCCAATCCTCTCGAAAGAGCAGCACAAGTAATGATCATGATCAAGAAAGCTTGCAGTCGGCAGGATTTGAAGAAGACAACTATTCAGCAGAAACTGAGGTTTCTGATGACATGAGAGCTGTTGTTACTTTTCTCTCAGGGTTGAACTTAGAACAGTTCTCTACTTCATTTCTCAAAGAGAGTATCGATCTTAATGCGTTAATGCTGTGCTGCGATAAAGACCTACAGGAGCTAGGCCTTCCCCTCGGTCCACGACGCAAGATCTTAGAAGCAGTGAAAAGAAGGAAGTTGGCTTTCAAAAGCCCAGGACTTATGACTGATTCAAAAATTTAGAATTAAATTAAAAATCTGAAATAGCTAAATTAACAAAATAAAAAAGCTACTTTTTTATAGACCAGCACAATTAAGTTGCACCAAGGAGTTCAAATTATAGTGAAACTGCAAGGCATTTAATGCAAAGAAAATATTAAGAGTATAGTTAAGCCCCACTTAATGGACTGTAACTGCTTATTAGAAAGACATTCTGTTGTTATGAAACCTTTTTTTGTTTTGCTCAGTGGTGATACAAAAATTAACCTGCTTAATACTGATACCTTGTTATTACATTATAATCTTGGCCCCCAGGCTTATGTAGTAACAGGGATTAACCAATTCTAATGAAGAGCTAATGAAGGAATGTTTAATGATAACTTGTGTGTTACAGTTATGTACCATTAGTGTTCTCTGTGATTAGCATTCTCTGCAACCAGTTTGAGTGTCTTCCTGCAACACCTTTGGTGGCAGAGGAATACAATATGTGACGACACTAAAACCAGCTGTCAAAAGGAGACTAGGAATTCTTTATCCTTAAAAATATCAGCAAAGTCAAGTACATTAAAAAATCACACGTCCAAACTGAAATAAAAAAATCACCTAAGTTCTCTAGATAAAAGAAACAAATTGCAATCCATACGATGAGGCAGTCCCTAAAACAGTAATTACACAACATGGACAACTCGATGCATTAATTTTACAATATAACAGCACTAGATAAGGTACAGCCTCAAACTTCAGTGTTGGAAACTAAGTTTAATCTCAAAACCATCCTGATTACAAGTTAAAAATCTTTTTTTTAAACCAAAGTTCTGTTCATTCCTAGCCTACTTGCATGTAAACCATTTTTTTAGCAAATATTAATATATAATATTGCAGTCATTGAGTGAATTTATAGTATTAAGATTGTATCGGTGAATAAACAGTTCTACATTGTGTGTTTAATTGTAAGCCACAAACTATTTTTACAAATAATTTGGAACAATAATTATCATTGTTCCAAATTTAGTTACAAAGTTAAAGCAGTCAAAAATTCTAGGTAACAAATTATTTTGTTTTGATCAAAAGTTCCAAATTCTTTATTAGAGCACGTGCAAAGCTGAATGTGAAAAAAAGTAATACGTAATATATGCAGTACGAGTGGGCGTGTTGTATCAGATATACAACCACGAGCCGAAGGCGAGTGATTGTATATCTGATACAACACGGACACGAATATTGTATATTACTTATGAAACGTCTAGTTGTATACATTCATGTTCTACTATAATTTTAAAGATGAAATTGAATTTGGCTAAGAACATTGGAGTTAAAGTTTATGCAAATCAGGACAATTTTGTATCAGATATACAACCTCCTCCATGGACAATGATTTCTATTGTGTTTTCCTCATTAATTATGCATGAGTTTGATAAATATACTTAACAATTAATTCTGATAATAACAATAAGATACCTAATAATAAAAATAATAAAATTATATATACAGCTTCTCATTAATCCCATATAGGTAACTGTCCAATTATTTTCATAATTGGACAGGTCTTGTTGATATGGGATTAATTAGGCAGCTATATAATTAATAGGTAATGGGATTTCATGCTCCCCAATCAAGAAATAATTAGACTCGAAAAATTCCTCTGACTGCCAAATTGGACTCGGCCTATGGCACAGCATGGAGTCCTACATATAATAATATATATAATAATAATTGGACATACTGATTATTATCATTTCTTATATTAATAATTAATAAATATTAATATAAGAAATGATAGTAATCAATATGTCCAATTATTATTCTTATCATTAGAATTATTATTATTATCAGAATTAATT
>NW_022261650.1:76116-92223 GCF_009602425.1 Actinia tenebrosa
TTTGGGAAAAAATCCTATATTTTCCTATATTTAGAACTTGCACAGCCTATATTTCCTATCAAATTTGTCTAAAAAGTGGCTGGGATGCCTGAGGAGGGCTTAATTTAAAAGTGCATCTAGGTTTTCAGGATGCTCTATATAAACACTCAATTATAGCCTTTTATTACTACTACTAAAGAGATTTTGCACCACCACATGACGGCAGCCATATTAGATGGCAGGAATAATACAATTGTTTTACATGAGAAAGAATTCAATTCCCGAGAGCAAAGGGATATTGTTCTGCCATCTAACCACAGGCAGTCCAAGCAGTGTTATTAGATGGGCATGTGATACTGCAAAACCTCTATTTGCAATTTACTTGTAGCATGCATATTTATTTGATGGTAGGGGAGGAATTGTTGGAATTGTTGGAATTTCAGTCTAGTTGATTTTTGTAAATCTGATATTTTGGTCTGAAGTGACTGCGAAAATCATCTCTATTAATATAACAGCCTTGCATTTTTCTCAAACCTGTGAATCCGCTGCGACCATGCATGACTCTCCAGTTACCCATCACCAAGCACTTGCCAGGCGTCAACTTGAACCAGTATTCATTCTCTGGGTTTCGTATGACAGAAGCAAAGGCCTTAAATGCGCCGTAAAACTTCGTGACATCTTCAGCTGGCAGGCAATTTAGGATATCTCTGTCGTACATGTTAAAACGTATGCGGGCTACTTCATTTGTGAATGGGTCAAGTTCAATCACATGTCCATTTGCCTTAAACTGAATCTTGTCATCTTTAAAATGAAAAGGAATCTCGTGGGAAGAAAGAAATTCAAAGGCTTCCAAGTTTGTTTGCTTCAGGACTTCAGCAGCATGAAACCCATCCACTAACAGACTCTCTCCACCTTTTCCGTCATGGAAAGTACAGTGTAACAGCTGCAGTCCAGCGGGGTCTGTAAAGTAGGTATTATCTGTGTGAGCCTCCAAGTGTTGTGCTGTATATGCAGTGTCAGCATGGTCCATAACTTCATTAGAAAATTCCCATAACCGTCCATAATTTGTTTCGCGCACAAATCCTGCCAAGGCATTGGATAGCTTTTCTATGGATGACACATCTGTTGGAGTTTCATGCACAAAAGCGAATCCATACTTTTCTATTAAGTTGGACACCCTGCAACGTTCTTTCTCATTTTGTAACACTGACTCAAATGTAATATTTGGGAGTTTGACTGAYGAAATAATTGACCCGTCCCAGAGTACTGGCTCCACCCAATCTTCAACCCTCGTCGCCATACCTGGTTTATATGCATGCTCTATTARCCAATCAGAATTGAAGACAGTCACATGATTATCTGACCATTTCAGCTCCAGAATGTCACCAGTGGTCGTAACACTGCTTGGTTTGATGTCCAGTGGGATTTCCAGTAAATCAAGTTCTCTCTGAAACGTCTCCTGGTTTAGACATTTGGCGCAGTTACAGTGGTCTCTCAGCCACACATTATGCAACTCAGAATGCTGTCCGTTTTGCCACTGGACTTTGATTTTGTCGTTTTCCAAAAGGGCGCTCGTTATGGGGTTGAAAGACGTGTCCGAGGAACAGAAAGAAAACCGTCTCAAGCCAAGATGCCAGTTTCCTTTTTTGTCAGCAATTCTTAATCCCCTAGCTGATCGTAAAATTACTCCCAGAGGAGCACTGAATCGTTTTAGAGTATGCATATGGCTTTAACACAGCCCGAGAGCACGACGACACGATGTAATTCAATGCCGCCCCTATGAGCTGAATGCAGTGTGGCGTTTCTTGAACAACAACCCATCATTCCATGCGATTCTCATTCCGTATCAAATATCGAATATTCGAATAATAAGGAGGCAATAAGTCGCAGTGAGCAAAATGAAAGGAGTAAAAGAGGTCTCGTGAAGCTCTCTTCCGAAAAATAATGATATATATATTTTTTAAATATGGCACAAACCCTGTACTTTGCAAACTGATTTTGCGGTAACTGGTTGTAACTCGAGCGTAACTATCAGAATTTCCCAAGATTCCTCGCAATCAATTATTGTAACGCAATCGCTCAACTTTATAAAAACAAGCTCAAAATTTACTAAAAAAAGATYATAAATAAATTCAGATTTACTTGATAAGATATTGTGAGCATGTTGTGATGCAATTTTGAGGAGTTTTATGAATTATTTTTTAAGTGGATYGATACGGTAGTGGAGAGTGCGTGACCTGAAAAATGTCCCATGATTCCAATGCGGATRATAATTCCCCAGCAATCTTCACGGTAGTACAGGTACATCAAAACATGGCGGTGTTGTAGTGGTAAAATCATTGCGCAGTCCAAAAGAAACGTCTTTTTAAACCCATATTCCTACCATTAGGCGCACAAATACTCCCCTCATGGACGGGAAGGATAAAGATTTCAACGAGGGTGGAAACGAGCCATGGAGCTTTTCAAATTACGAGCGCCAGTGCGTTGAACAACTTGAGACCCAACCAGACTTTGAGGAGCAGTTAGCTGGAGAGAAAGAACAGGCCGTTCAACGATTGTGGAATGCTTTTCAAAATGCGGCAATGGCTTGTGCTCAGCTTTATAAAGGTCTGTATTTAATACTATAGCTATATTTTAATATTACATCGATATAGAGGGTGTATTTTGAAAGCTAAAATGGTCCAAAACCRTTTTTTCCAGAACGCCACCACGATGCTAACGATAATGGCTGCTTATGGACGCCATTTCAAGACACAGCTAACACTATAGCTCTGCTTTATAGAGGTAAGATTCAACGCTTTCTCGAATTTAATTACGACTACCTTTGGATGCCTTTTTTAAAATGATATTTTAGCATTTTTGAAGACTTAGTATGGAAAAATCGACGCCCCGAATCGACCTACCAAGTGAAGGTGTTATACCGACACATTGTGTTCAAGAATAGTCCTTATACGATAATTTTATAGCTTAGAAGGAGTTAAAAATCAAAGTATTTTTTAGCTTTAAAGTGTTGCTCCTCTTAAAACAGGTTTAGGTTCTTAAGTGCAGTCGATTGAACAGTGAAAGCATTCCTCGCCTCGCTTGTGTAAAAATCTTGTTTATTTTTAAAAGTCGTCATGGCTTTGAAATGTTTCGAAAAATGGCAAAGAAATCTTCATTTTACTTTTCTCTGTGTATCCTACTTTAGTTTGGAAACACACTTTTCATAAACAAATGGAATAACTTAAAGAAATTCTAAGTTTTCTCACATATTCTAGAAATAATTAATTGTTGGCAAGGTTTCAAGTTTATCTTTCCGATTGAATTCCTCATTTTCTTTGTGACTAAATTGCGTTTTATGGGGGAAATATCCTATCTCACTACCGCAATGCCAAGCCAACTCCACCTTAATACATGCTCATCCAAGATCTAACAATTGCTAATCRTCCTTTTTGCAGAAAGTTTAGATCTACATAAGAGAGCCATAGACACCGGGCATCAAGCTGGTCWTAGAAAAAGAAATAAAGACATTCTTTCTTGGGCAAAAAAGAGACGAAAACTTATCAGAAGAGAAGATTTGATATCATACTTGGCCGGTAGGTCGTCACCAAGACGACAGAGCGATGTTCGAAGCAGTAGTACAGCTGTARGCTCCAATGCGACTGTTCTTTCATCGGGGATGGAATTTGAAAGTAGGGACACTGGAGTGCAGTGCTATGGGCCATTTGAAGACTTATCTGTAGAAGAACAGATAAACACAGCACCATTTTATACCTCCAGCGGTTTAGGGCAAATGTTTCACAATTCATCTCGAAGGAGAAGTTATAATGAATCATTAGGGGAGTCAGAAGGACGAGAAGGCAGAAAACGCACCACATCATCTATGGATATAGTAATGGATTCACCTTCACATAAGCGAGGGCGTTATAACTTCTAGTAATTCAATTAAAATAACATCGAACTGATATTGACAATATATTATACTTATATATATGTAAATGTTAATGTTTGTGAATAAAAAAAAAGATGTGTGGATATTATTTTGTTTTTTTTATTATGTCAATCAAGTGATTTAACAAAAATTACTTGTCAGTAACATAATGGAAGTATCAACTGTCATAACTTAAAGATGCAACATTTAAATGAAGAAATATTTCAATATTCAACTTTATGTAGTACTGAAAGTATTGTATTGGGTTTTTTAGTTAAAACCACTTGGACAACAAGGATTGGGAAGCACAGTATTAATTTTTGTTTGCTGCTGATGTGCTCCCTGTCGCTAATACAACCCAGGTTTGAATCTCAAGCTTGGTGTTGTGTGAGTAAAGCTGCTTCAATGTTGGTTCTCATRTGCTTCAGGGTTCTTTTAGCCTGCGTAGGGGCACTTTGGGTAAGCRAGGTTCTTTCTCTGGTTTCCTGCCTACAAAATTCCATCTGGCCTGGAGTGCTGCTTCCTGGATCATAGGCCTTTTCTGAGTTCAATAAACAGGATGCATTGTGGTCTAGGTTCGATACGAACAACATCATATAAGGCATGATGAACAAAAGATGTTGTACCCAAGCTAGACCACAACAATACACCATGTTCGCTGTCTCAGAAAAAGTCTATGAGACTGAGCAAACATTCCCTGGTTGTTCCAACATAAAATAATAAAATGTATAAAGAATATAAAAGAAGAGCATTTTAAATATATTTTATTAAACCATTCCTACATGAACACAAAACAGTAAAGTATTTTCCCTCTTACAGACTGTTCTTTCTCAAATCATTTTGCAAAATTTACATAGATAAAATGCATTGTTTAGGGTAGAGCAGATTTCTGAACAACTGTGAAACACTTGAAATTGCTATGGCAAATTAGATGTATGCTTCCATCAATAATTACAGTCAAACCACCTCAAGCGTGAACATGTAGAGGTCATTAAYGACTTTATTTTTGGATTCTTGATTTCATTATTCGATTTGAACATTCATTTTTGAAAATGAATCTTYAAAGCCTGGCATATACAAAAGYCAAGCATATACGCAGCTGAAATACAAGAGCAACCTTTTTTGTGCAAGGAATATGTAATATTAATGACTTGCCTTCTGTTTCTGCTATAAACAAGAGCCTATGAGCCAAGTTAATCAAATTTTTAAACTTTTATTATTTTTTGRATAGAATGCAAACAATATATCCGTGAAATATAAGTAATACTAAATTACACTTTTTTATGTTAAATCTATTGTTTTCTTTTGTTTAACTGTTTAACTAGCACTATTTTGAACAATTTAGTAATTAGTGTTTGCACTCTATTGAAGATTTGTTTTCAATAATGAATGTTGGAATCGAATAATGAAATCAAGGATCCAAAAATAAAGCCATTAATGATCTCTACTTGTTCATGCTGGAGGTGTTTTGACTGTAAAACATATAAGTAAGCTAGTTATATCATGACTTTGTTAAAGGGAAGCTTACATACATGCCTCATCTGGAAATGATAGCACACAAAAACAGAGAGGATATCTCGAATATAAGTATATACAAATGTAGATATTCCGATTGGAGAACTAATGGTATCAAAAGTCATCGATTCACTACCYTGCATATACACACTCAAATGAAATCTGAAAGCATTTTTGTCTTGACAAGACTAATGCATTTATCAACTTTCAATCTCAACAGTTGCACCAGCAGCTTCTAGTGCCTTCTTCACAGTTTCAGCTTCTTCTTTGTTGGTCTTTTCCCTTACAATCTGTGGAACACTTTCTACAAACTTTTTAGCCTAAGAAGACACAAAAGAATTTGAAATAAATTAATGCAGTTTAATATTTAGCTAGCCTGCATGGAGACCGAATTTAACRTGTTTAACGACAGTTAAATTCGGTTTCTATGCAGGCTAATATTTAGCCGACATGCTATAATTTATAAGTTGGCTAGTGTGCTGTCAGTGTGCCAAGACAGAGTTTTTTCCACAGGATCTCTAACATTTTCACGTTTCTTTAATTGTGTGATTTTAGCTAACAGTGAATTTTGCAAATTAGCTGAAGGAGTCACTCCATCCATAAAGACGTCTATCTGTCTAGTTTAAATAGGGTTGAAACAGGGCATTAATGAARAGAGGTAGAAATGGGTGCTTTCTGGAAGACTAGCTACTGACTAAAGGGACTACAGTATTCCACAAAACAAAACAATATAGTCTTYACTTTTTCCTCCTATACTTACCTGGACTAAATTCATTCCTGGAATCAAATTTTTAATCTCTTTAATCAACTTGACTTTTGCTGTGTCATCAAATCCAGCAAGTTTTACAGTAAATTCAGTAGGTTCTGGAGCTTTTTCAGGTTCTTCTGTCTCTCCCTCCTAATGGAACAAGTTTTAAAATAATATCTTCAAGTTTTAAAAATGTTAATAGCATTTTGGTCTTATACATTCCAACTTCAGACTTACGACTGGTAATAGTGTATGTATGACATCAAAAATAATGTCACTTATTAAGTGTAGGTTTTGCCCCCCCCCCCCCCAAACAATTCCAGGATCCGCCCTTGCTTGTCAGCCTTACCTTTGCAGGACCTGGTGCCATTGCACCCATAGCCATCATTGGAACATCCTCTATTTTAAGTGTTGTCTGCATTTGAAAAGAAAAATTATTTAGCGAAGTATTTCCTCCACTCATATGTATACCTCTTGAAATTAAGGTCAAAATGAAGACAAGATAACTGATTTTAACACGTACAAATGTTTACCGAGGGGTGGCGGGTTGGGGAATTTTTTGTAAGTCTACCTTCAGAAGTTGGTTGAGCTCAGAAACTTCTAAGATTGTCAGTTTTGAGATATCTTCCACTATACGCTTAATATGTTCAGGGTACTGCTTTTCTGCGTCATCAGGCTCAGGGGCGGCTAAATTGCTCAACCCACGGCTTCTCTTGTTGACTCCATGTGATTGGACCAATGTTGGATTTCTCGACGTATAACAGCTCATACACCTAAAGCGATGGCACAAAAAAAATTGAGAGATGAAATTATAGGTACATAGTATCATTTTGTGAAAAGTACCTTAGTAGAGTAGTTTTTAGGGGGAATTCTAGTGCATTTTTTGCTAAAACTCTCCAAACCCTCGCGCTGGCCGCCATTTTGRTTATGTAATGCATTATGGGAGATTTGAGAAAATTCACCACAGGAACCCCAAACCATGGCTTTGCCAATACGAGTACTTTTTTACAACATCATYAACAACAACGACAACAACAGCAACAGATATAATATGGATGTTCCTGTTCCCGTATGACTTAGCACACTTCCAACAAATAGTATTTTTTCGGATTATATTTTGTCTAGCAATTTTATCTAAATTGGGCTCCCTGTGTTTTCATAACCCCTGTTTACTTGTCAATCAAATTCATTATGGCYGACAGGGAAACAGTTTCAGCTTTTCTTTGCACTCGCTTGTCCTCTTCAACAAACATAACCAAAAAATCATACTCAAAAGCATGCTTTCGAATAATTCTATAAACCTCCCCGAGATGACGTCTGAAAGTTCTCCGCTTTTGGACCAGAGTAGGGTAAGAATTTAAGAATTGATAAATTTTTAAGCATTCAAATAGAACGTCACGAACAACTCCAAGTTTTTTTTTCCAAAGTAGACGGTCAAATCTGTTGTTCCTCATTGTTCTCTTCTTCTTGATTTTTCAAGCCCCGGGACTACTATGATAGGACATTTGAAAGAACAAGAACTGAGTCCGAGAGTACAGGCAATTCATTAGAAGTTAATAGAGACTTTGAGGTAATGTTCTTGCGCCCCTATGCCGCCATGTTTTGTTTCTTAAGTCAACTATTTAGCTTAATTCYTTTTTCACGTTCCATTTATTTGCTGAAACTCCTTATTCATTGTTATGACAGGGGATGCTTAATCGGTCTTCTGGAGGACATGAAAGTCTTCAGAAAATTTTAGCAAAATACGAGGTAGGATAAAGAAAATAAAAGTAAAAGTGAAACTCTTCAGGGTTGAGTCACGTTGAAGTCATGTGAATTTATTGAGTTTTGGTTTTTATAGTAATAAAGAATATACCATGTATCTATGCCTTTTTCATTACTTTAACTATTTCAAAACGAATTTTAAACTAATAAAATCCATTTGAAAGTTAGAAGATTCAAGTGTTAAGTTTACCTCTTTTTATTTCAGAGTTTAGATTACGATATTCCAGAAAATACACTTTATTTAAAAGAAATAAAATCCTATACAGGAGAGGTATGTTTATTTGTTTTAATTATGTGATACTAATGGACTACTTTGARGATATGCTGGCSATCTTGGATTGCAAGGCATTATTGGGCTTCCAAGGGTCAAATATAGCTTTGTTACATTAATGATGGCCATTAATATCAACAGCTCACCACTAAAGAATACTATACGTCAAAAGATGAATTAAGATTGCATTTCTATCACCTTGGTTGCTGTATCGTCRAAGTAGTCCATTGTTCACTATTATTCATGTCACATGACCATCATCTTTATTGTCATCATCATGTCATCATCRTTGTCATCATCATGTCATCATCGTTGTCATCATCATACAGTATTATTATAAATTACATGTACTTCAAATCAATCAACTTCATTATCATCATTAATCATTATCACCAGCAACTTCATCTTTCCAATATCTTTGCAACAAGTTTTCATTTTYGAAACAAGACATTCCATTTTTATCTTTGATTAAACTTCCTTTTACAKTATATCATATATCATATTGAATGCCACGTTTATTGATCTACATCTGATAAACCTTTGATTGGTATTTTTAGGAGATAATTCGTACCAACATCAATAGATGGGTTGTAATGTTCATCATTGCAGTCATCACTGCTCTCATAGCATGTGCWATTGATATCTGCATTAGTCTGTTGTCAGGATGGAAATATAAAAACATCAAAAACTGTATCCAAAACATTTAGGAATCGAGGGTAACATAGTGGTAGTACATTTGCTTATCACYTCTAGGGTCTCTGGTTTGTTCCTGAACTTGGTTTTGCAAGATTTCTCCCTTGACTTAAGGATTTTCCCCCAGATTCTCCAGTTATTGTTTGAAGGCAATGGAGAGTAACTCTGCCTAATATCTGCAAATGCATTCGKTGTATGTTGATAGTCCTTCTGTACCATAGAGTGTTGCTATAGGTGGTCATTGCAGTTAATTGATATGTTTTATTGTTTGAAAAGTTTTCATTAACTGTTACATAAAATAGATATTGAAAAGTGTACTAGTGAACACTGTATTGCAGCTCCCTATGCACTGTGGGTAGCTATTGATGTAATGTTTGTATTCATTGCTGCAATGTTGGTCACATATTTGGAGGTAAGTACATCATGTCAGATTCATATATATATTCCTCTTTATCATGGCCTGAATGTGATAAATTTTATGGTTAACACATTTGATCATAATTTGTTTAGACTTGAATATTGGGTCTCCAAAAGTCAGGGGGGGAGGAATGCTCTCAGACTTCACTAGAAGCTAGGTCCTACTATAGAACATTTTCACTCAGTCTCTAGAGAGTTGACTGACAATAGAGATAGCGGCCATATTAGTGTACCTAACAAAAGAATTTTTTAGTTTAACTAATGACAAATTTATTGTCAAAGGCACACCAATATGGTGGCTGCGATGTCATGTGAAAATGCTTTATCAGAAAGAGAATTGTATTCTTTGAAAATGTATGGCAACAAATTTCTAAGATTACATGATTTTTTTGTAGCCAGTTGCTGCRGGCAGTGGTATACCACAAATAAAGTGTTATCTAAATGGTGTTAAGGTGCCCCATGTTGTCAGATTCAAGGTACGCTCCAGGCACACACTGCTTTATGGCATTGTTTTGTGTATTGTTACGAATTAATGGCTGTTTGCTGGCCAAAGATAATGATCAGCCACATAAGACTGATCAACATGTGACTGGTCAAAAGGACTGGCCTCAGAGGCATTTGTCTGTTGAACAGCTGCTACATTCAGCCTAGCCTCCCCTGGCTACTGTGTTCGCTCTATTGCATGACGTCAAACTGTGATTTAACTGTCAGATAAGTATGTATGTATGTCAGCTGTGAAGCCTTTTGCCATTTTGAATTTGAGAGAGCTGAGGGAGTAGCCTGGGGATAAGGTTATATTTAGTGCTGTTGTAAGAATGATGTCATGCTTGGAATTCCTGGATATTCTCATCACACTCTATGGGGAAATATCAACAGATCTTCTGCACATAAAATGTCCTTTTTTCAYAAGGGTAGCACTTAATAGCCAGTGGCTAACAAACCTGTGGCCCTCATTGCGTGATTGAATTGGAATTTAGGAGTTGATTTTTGCAGAGGGAGGAAAACCGGAGAACCCAGAAAACCCTTGAAGCACAGGAGAGAACCAACAAACAACTCTACTCACATACGACACCGAACCCGGCCGGACTCGAACTCGGGTCGCATTGATTCATACTTCCTAAAAACTCTAATATTTCTGATTAATTTATTAACTGATTTATTTTTGTTCATTATGCAGACTCTTCTTACAAAAGTTGTTGGAGTCATCTTTTCAGTTTCTGGAGGTCTGGCATGTGGCAAGGAAGGGCCAATGATTCATTCTGGTGCTGTTATTGCCGCAGGGGTATCCCAGGGAAGGTCAACAACATTCAATAAGGACCTGAAAATTTTTGAGTACTTCAGGACTGATCATGAGAAACGAGACTTTGTGTCTGGAGGCGCTGCTGCAGGTGTTGCTGCAGCCTTTGGTGCTCCTATAGGTAATTGGATAATTTAATAATCTCTTAAGATAATCAATTCCAACCAGTTTGCTCAGTTGGGCATCCTGCCTGTTATTTGGGGTGTCATAGATTCATGGCAAGACCAACACTAATTAATAAAGCACTTAGGAAGCACTGTAAGCAATCAAGAAGTGTCAGAAGCACTTGCCTATGGTTCGTGCTTCTCCTTACACTTCTTTCATGATACGCAACTTCCTGCGTGCTTTATTACTGAATGGAGCATTATTTGTTAATTACTTTAATCTTATACCAAGTAAAAATTTTTTTCTACCGTTACATTGTAGGTGGTGTTCTATTTAGTTTAGAGGAGGGCGCTAGTTTCTGGAACCAGTCATTAACCTGGCGTATGTTCTTTGCCTCCATGGTCTCCACCTTTACTCTCAATCTTGTTTTGTCTATCTACAAAGGTCAACCTGGYGATCTATCAAACCCTGGCCTTATTAACTTTGGATCATTTGAGGTAGRTAATCTTGTTAAGTCAGTGCCAGCAGGTTCTATAATATGCTATTTCTTAAAGATATAATGATATGCTATTTCTAAAAGATATTTGGAGAATCTTTCCATGCATGAATTTTACCTTCTTTATTTATAAGTAAAAGATGTTTATCGAAATCCTGGAACTAGGAAATATTGGGCTATGAACTAACTGTTTGCTGATTGGCTAATTCATTTGAGAAGCAGAGAGAGGGAAGCAAAATCATGTGGGTCTTTGTGTTCACTCTATTACTCTACTAGTTATCACCACTCATGGGTCTTTGTGTACTCAGCTTTTTTATCTATTTTTATTTCCAGGGAAGTCCATATTATGGTTATGAGTTACCAATTTTTATGATCATGGGAGTGATAGGTATGCATGTAAAGTAATAGAACTAATGTTTTCCCTGGGGGGGGAGGGGGTTGTCACTTATATTGGCTATACGGGTAGGTGCCGCCAAACAGGGTATGGTTTTCAGTGATTCTACTCTGGAAATGGGTATATAAAATCGTGCTTGCTCTGGAATAGGGTATATGAAATCACACTCTCTCCTCTCTGGAACAGGGTATCTATTTTCACAATACTGGAATAGAGTATGGTTTTCAGCGACCTTGCTCTGGAACAGGGTATCAATTTCAGCGATTTTACTCTGGAACATGGTCAGGGTTGAGAGGGCTCAGCGGCACATCCATACCTTAAATGGGCAAGAGTACACCCCGGAAATTTTTCTTGGTGGAATATTTTCCCAATACAGACCACATGTCATTCCCTAGAGTATCATTTCTTTGTTTAACAATTGCACATGAAAAGAAACATGAATATGGATACAACTCAAACAAGAAATCTTATTCTCAAGAATGATGTGTACATGGTATGAAATGGGAAAACATTACACCAAGACRAATCAAATCTATAGGAATATGTTAAACTTGAAATCAGATGTATAACTATTTTTTTAGAAAAAAGTTCATGCATTCTTTTTTATTCAAGATGTAAATGTTGTAAATGTAGTGTATGTTTGAGTGTGTGGAGCAAAATTGATAGATTCCCACCATCATGTTAAGTGAATAATGTCATGAAAATATTGTTACATATTTTTTATTTTTTTAGGTGGTCTTCTTGGTGCATTGTTTAATGCTATCAAYCATCACCTGTCTCTATTCAGAATGCAGTAAGTGTGACAATCAATTCATCATTCTCACTTTCACAACTGCCACCACCATCATCATCATCAAGGCTGCAATTTTATTTTGACAATTAGGTTATTTGTCAGGCCTGAAGAATATTTGAACTGTCAAAACCCAAGTGTGGCTGGTCAAACGTCCAGCCAAGGCAAATCATTTACCAGTCGTGGTCATTTTTTCTGGACATTTGTCCGATGACTGACACTTATTGGCAGGCAACAGTCACCATCAGCATCAAATTTATCATTAGCTTTCTTTGCCATTACTGCTACAATGATCATCATGATCATGATGATGATGATGATSATYATCATCATCATCATTAAGACATCCCCACCATCATTACCATTACCATCATCATTAAAACCTTATTACCATCATCATCATCATCCACTATTATCATCATCATCATCATCGAGACATCCTCACCATCATTAACATTACCATCAGCATTAAAACCTTATTACCATCATCATCATCATCCATTATTATTATCATCATCACCATCATTATAATCAACATCATCTTCATTACTACTTTCATTAATCTCATCAGTTTATCATTCTATTGTGATTTTTGTTTTATGTGAAAGACATTGAGCTTCAGGAAATAGCRCTATATAAATATTGTATTATCAYTRTTATTATTATACAATGCTGGTCATTTTTTTTTATAGGTATGTCAAAAAGAATTGGATGAGAGTACTTGAAGCATGCATTGTGGCAACGCTGACAGTATCCACAGCATTTGTCCTTATTTACTTTCACAATGACTGCAGACCTCTGGGCACAGCCAACATTACAGATCCTCTACAGGTACTGTAATTACTGTAGAAACAGTACAAGCATTACCATGGTGACCACATTTTTGATATTATCAGGGGCTAAAAGGGGGTTGGTGATGAAGATAAAGAATAGAGGATATAACATGGCCATGTGGAGATACAGATATTATCTTCAAGTGTTGAGGGGATATCTTCGCATGTGAAGATATCACTTTTTRGTGATAGAGAAAAAAAWAWATTTCATCAATGAATATAAATATATTAAATAAATGAGCAGCTCCAGCTACTCACRTGTGATAGTGAGCACACCACCCTTTCTTCCTGTGTTTCATTGTGTTTTCATAATATTATTGCATTGGCAGTTTTTCTGTAATGATGGAGAATACAGTGCTATGGGTACTTTAGTATTCAGTACCCCTGAAGAATCAATCAAGAATCTTTTCCATTTGCAACCAGGTAAATAGTTGGTCTGCATGATTCTTACCATGCTAATTAGCTGTGTCAATTCTACCGCCACACTTGGTATTTATATCTCAAACKTTATTGTCCTGACTTTAACTCCATGTCTTTCTTCTACAGAGTCGTACACTCCTATCTCCCTTCTATCTTTCTTCCCAATATATTTTCTCCTGGCTACCTGGACCTATGGTCTCTACGTCCCTAGTGGACTATTTGTGCCCTGTATTCTCACAGGGGCATCTTGGGGACGTTTATTTGGGGTGCTTTTACACAAGGCATTTCCTAAAGGGACATGGGTGGACCCTGGAAGATATGCTCTCATTGGTGCTGCAGCTACTCTGGGTGAGTACATGGAATAGAATAATTTGTTCTGACTTTCAAACAAATTACAACACCCATATTTTGTAATCATAGTTTCAGATTCCGAGATACTCAAGCCAAATGTTAAAGATTGTGTGAGAAAGCAGCAGTAACTAAGAGGAGTTGGATTACCATGAATTGAGGGTGTATCAATGTTGTTTTATTTGTCATGCTAGGTGGTGTAGTACGTATGACCCTCAGTCTTACTGTCATCCTCATGGAAGCAACAGGTAACATCACCTATGGTATGCCTATGATGCTTGTTTTGATGACAGCTAAGTTYGTAGGAGACTTCTTTAATGAGGTGAGTAGACTAACCATCAGTTCATCAAATACATGAAGACTATCAAATTATATTTTCCTCACAATTACAAYCTTTCCAAAGAAATGAGATCAAAAAATCTTTACTGCCATGTTGGTTGATATATTAAGCTTTGTTGGATTCATCCAACGTCATTGATATTGCTTTTGTGATGACAGCGGTGTGGCAGAGCAATTCAAAACATAAATTTTCTTTCTTGGGGAATAAAAGTCACAGCATCGCTGCTTTGAATCCACTCTTTAGACAGTTATAATTATTGCAATTTAGCCATTCCAAAGTATTAGTTATATTTATCATATTCATATTGCTGGATCTATTCTGTAAATACAGGGTATATATGACATTCATATCAAGCTACAGGGAGTACCATTCCTAGGCTGGGAACCTCCTGTTATGGCCTCAGAAGTCTTTGCCAAGTATGTACTGTATTTTGTTCAATGTTGACTCCACTCAGTGATTGAAAAAGCCTTTTATTAACAGGAACTTCATTGATTTGCTTCTGTCTTCTCTCTCTGGCCCTCTATCTTATACTCCCTCATCTTTCCTCCTGTCTTTCRTTTTCCTGTCTCTTTCATTCCTTTTTCTCTTTCAAACCTTCATCTATTTGTTTTAATCTATTGTTTTTATTTGTTTAGAGATATTATGAGCACACCTGTAATTTGTTTCAAAACAAAAGAAAAGGTATGTAAAACATCATTCAAACAAAAATATGGATTGACTAGAAACAGTAAACATATGATTAAAAAACCTACACCAAGGCAAACTCCAGAGAAACAGGGTATTCGAAACTAGTGCATTGGGCACTCACCCTAGAACAGAATGCTTCAGGTATCAAGATTTTTTTTTTTTTGTTGAAAATTCTGAACTAGGTTGGTAGGATAGTGGATGTGTTGAAGGATGGCATGTCACATCATAACGGCTTCCCAGTTGTGGAACAACAAGAGGTACTCAAATGGCTTACAGTAAATATGGAAATAATGCATGGGAGGAGGAGAAGGAGAGGGATAGGGAGGAGAGGAGTGGAGTGGAGTGGAGAAGCAAGGTAGTGGGAGGGAGATGATAAAAGAAAGGTGGTATTCACATAGACTATGGGATACATGGATGAGAATATGAATAATGCGTGGGAGGAGGAGGAGAGGGATAGGGAGGAGAGAAGTGGAGTGGAGTGGAGTGGAGAAGCAAGGGAGATGATAAAAGAAAAGTACTGAGAAGGCTTCCCAGTTAAACAACAAGAGGTACATGGATGAGAATAACAATAAATAATATATAATAATTCAATATTTCTTTTGCACATGTTCTCATGTTCCATTGGAAGATGCTCACATGCGCATTACAAACTTTATACTACTGGTTTTCAATATGTGATAAAATCTAATCTAATCGAAATAATAATAGTAAGTGGCTTCTATGGATAAATAATCTTCACCCAAAGAAGAAWGCATGGGTGGGAGGAGGATAAGGATAGGAAGAAGAGGAGGTGGAAATCAAGGTAGTGGGAGGAAGACGATAGAAGAAAGAAACAGAAGGCAGAAAATAGTTAAGACAGGAAGGTGATGTGAGGGAAAGGAGAGGAAAAATGAGGGAGATATGTTTGATCAATGCAAGTGGCAGATAGGAAGACAATGAAGGAAGAATCGAAGGAGTAGAAAAGAGAAGAGAAGAACAACCATAACAAATGTAAAGGAAGAAACCAGGTTGATGATAAACTTATCATAATCATTCCTTCTGTTTCAGGATCATTCTTCTAGTGATACTGGACAGCCTACGTTCGGGGTATTTCGTGGCAT
>NW_022261650.1:92415-103981 GCF_009602425.1 Actinia tenebrosa
GAAATTCAGACTTGATTGCAAGGCTTTAGTCCTATTGTACTTCATGTATGATAAGAACACGTGGATCACTGAGTACATTTATTGCTAGGAATAAAAAAATGTACAATATATGACGTTCATACCTTTCGGCAATAATGAGAAAATTAAAGTGGAAATACTAGTCCGTTGGCTACTCAACAACATTATAATCGAATCTATACAGTACTACACTACTGATCTATTTGAGGTTTGACMTTTGGTATCGTGCTAGAATTCTAAATAAATATCTCGAACATGGCCTTTTTTCATTGGCTTGTACGGATCCTACATTGATGGTTTTCACAGCCGCCATGTTGGAGGAATTTAACAAAAGTTTCGTCATTAGTCTCTTTTGTTATATCCTCCAACATGGCTGCCATGTCTTTTGTTATTTCATTCTCTTGGGAATGATCGAAAACCAGCAATTCAGTCCCTTATGTGGTGCTATACACAGTACATTCTGCAGCTTCACTCTTTTCTTTCTTCTGTGCCACAGTTATTCAGTGACTCTGACMGACCTTTAAGAAGACACGGCCTGCAACTGAAAGACTTCAGAGATGCTTACCCAAGATTTCCTCCAATAAGAGTAAGATAATTCTAACTTGGTTGTTTTTGTCCCCCCATTCCATCCATAATGCTTTGCGGTCGCAACTYGAAMGCAAGGTTTCATTTTTTGCGCCATGCATTATTCACTGATTACACCCATTTTCATARTTAAGTGACCAGGACAACCAGCAACAATTTTAGATGTTATGGTTTTCGTTTGCATCTGTCAATCAAATTTCCAATAATCTGAGTTAGTTTKTTTTAGTTGGGTTTTGATATATACTACTATTATTATTTATTATTTATAAATAATTCATTAATTAGATTGTCTCCCCTTTCCCCCTCAGAATATCAACATATCTCAAAGAGAACGAGAGTGCTACATAGATCTTACGCCGTTTATGAATCCTGCCCCCTACACAGTACAAGAAGTATGTATAATAATATTATCCATTATACAGTATTAGACGTTCAGASGTTGAGGAAGACTCGGTCGAGTTTGCATTGCAGTGCATTAAGGGATAATCCCAAAGCATCTTCTATTTCGTCCCCTAGTCAGTCCCACAATGCACTGCGAATCCAACTTGACAGACGCAGTCCTTTACTCCACCTCAGAATGACTGATAGAACAACTGCTGTTCTTAGTTACTCACGAACAACGAGACAGGCAACGAGTTCAAATCCGGTGAACATACGAGTGAGTCTATAAATATAGTATAAAGTTGATTTCTGAGGTAGATGTCTCGTGGAAGAACATGAGAAAAGTGCACTGCTTATAGCTGCCTTTCACCACTGAATCAAGGTTCGATCCTCAGACCCAACATCATATATAATAATTATTAATAATAATGATAATAATAAATAATAATGATGATGGTGATGATAATAATAATAATAATTAATAATAATAATAATATATGTGAGTGAAGCAGCATGTCTGTTCTCTGCAGATGAGAACCAATGACTATTGGTTACGTGCTTCAACAATCTCATATCTAGCGGTTTCCTTGTTCTACAGAGTTCTTCATTGCCACGCGTCTTCCGTCTGTTCAGGGCCCTGGGGCTGAGGCACATAGTAGTGGTGGATGATCACAACAGGGTAAGTCACGTGATAGCATGACGTCAGAATGACGTCACGATTTTTGTAATAGAACTCTTGTAAAAGCATTCAGTGGGCATACTGAATCTAACTGAATACTTGAACATTTGTTTCAGTGTAGCTCAAAAATGTTGATAAGGATTCTTTGGGAAAGACTTTTTTCAGCACTCGTTGCATGAGCAATTTGCCACATGCATAAGCAGTAATTACCCACCGCGAGGTTGAGGAAAAAATGGGTGGAGCTGGGATCGTAATTAATTGTGGGACTGTTTTAGGGGACCTATTTTCAAGATGGCGGCTTTTCCTCTCCTAAAACGGCCCCAAAATGCACCGCAATGTCAAATCGACAGATTTTCACCTTAATGTCGGAATGGCTAATGGACCTCTTTACCTTGAACGTAATGTTTTTCCATTTCAGACCACGTGTCATTTCCCTAGAGTATCATTTCTTTGTTTAATGGTTGTGCATGAGAAGCCATTGGATACAACTCAAACAAAGAATTATATTCTCGAGAGAATGACTCGTGGTCTGAAATGAGAAAACATTACGCCCAAGGTAACGAGGTCTATAGACCCCTTGCATGTAACGTCAAAGCCGCTTAATTTGGAGGACAAAACAAAAGAATTTCAATCTCTTGGGAATTGGAAACCTATTGTTATGTCCTCCGAATTGAGCTGCATTCCAAAGTGCTACAAGGGGTCTATTGGATGCATGTTGAAAATATTCAACGTKCAAATCCACCACACCCTACCTGCACGATCTGTTTTTACTATGATTCAAATATGGTACTTTGATTGACAGGTAACGGGTATTGCTACCAGAAAAGACCTCGCGCGATACCGAATGTGGTCTCACCGAGGACAGACTGGACTCGAAGTTGTTCATGTCTTACAGTCATCTGATTTACATACATAAAAAAATCACCTGACTTCGCGAACTAAGACTGAGCTCGAGATTTACCACCTCTTATTCGTGATTAACGTGTGATTGACAAGATCACGTGATTACCGAAACAGGGCCAAGCGGAGCCCGAGGAAAGGTCACTGACGGAATTGGGAATTCACAAATCCATCGATGATCACTTGACTCAGTGTCGGCTTTTCACCGTCGTTGGACTAGAAAATCGCGACGCCGAAAACATTTTTCGAAATTCAATCATTTTTTATCATCCAATTTTGCAAGTAGCTCGCAATATCGCAAAATGTAACCAATTTATACCGATTTGTTTTTAAAAAAAACATTTCAGTTTAATATAATAGCTTCTTAATATTCGCTTATAAAACTAACTTACAGAAAAATGCTTGAAAATACAAATAAAATGCTATATTTTTCAGATTTGTAAAATGATAATTATATCAATCAAATTGATATTATGACCGTTTTTAATTCTGATTAGCTCTTTTATAACATAGGGTTTTTAAATAATCTTCTGTGCTACAGCTGAGGCTGGTCTACTTTTCTAGAACTTCCTTGGAATTAGTTCTTGTGGCGAAGGAAATGAAACTTCTTCAGCTCGATTGTCATAGCGGGGAAAATTTTCCTTCGAGACAAATAAATTTGAGTTTCATAACAAAAAGGGATTCCCCAATGCTTCGAGTCAATGAACTAGCTGAGACGATTGACTAAATAATAGTGTAATTTAAACTTCTTAAAAATAATATAAACATCTTGTTATCTTGTCCAGCAAGCTAAAAATCAAATCGCTAAAAACAATCAAAAGTTTAATATCAAAACAAACAAAAGATRTCGCTGCATGCCTTTTAACCGTCTTTTTTTCTCTTCATTCCATCTCGGCTGTGCAAATCCAAGCATCCTTCTCTTGTTGTGTTTACTCTTATGGAGTTCCAGGTCGAAAATTTTTAGACTCTTCGAGCTTTGCGTAAATATGTTCAAACATTTTCTTATATTCTTTGCTCTTCGTCCCATCTTTCTTCAAGTCCCCTTCAGTGAAAGAGCGAGGTCTGGTTTCTAAAGGGCTTGGTAAAGGACTCACTTGCACTGCTCTTTGGACCCTAGGGATTGGTGCCGAGTTTTTCCCGAGACCTTCAAGTCTACATCTATCTAACAAAGCGTCATATTTTCGCACAAGTTCGTGATATTGATCGCCAAGTTCGGAAAAGAACGAAGCGCTATTTTGACTCGAAGTTTCTGGTTTTTCATMGCTCGGGCTCAACACGACAACACCACTATGATCTGACATTGCACTCGACTGCCTCGACAACTGCTCGGTAACAASCACAAACGAATCGTCGTCTACGAGATCCTCCGTACTGTCGCTTCGKGTTGTTGTCGGTAAGATATCGGCAATTCGTTCGCCAGTCGTATTTTCCGAAGCAACCTGTTGCCATTCTTCGGCATGTTCTGCGAAAGTACGAAGCTGGGATTCGAGATGTTGATTTTCGTGAATTAACTCGGAAAGCTCGTATTCAAGATCCTCGCGTTTTTTCCTTTCCAAAAAATGTTGTTCTTTGAGTTTTGATATTTTTTCATTCAGTGCTTCGAGTTCTTTCTCGTTTTCCACTCGTAATTCCTCTGTCAAGTTTGGTTTTTCTATTTTTAYACAAGTAGTAAGTTCACTATCAGAGGTATCGCTTTCTTCACGAATGGACAAAGCCATTGACAGGTCACGTCGAAGACGAACTCTTTCTTTTTGCAAGTCTTCTATTTCCTTCCTGTACTCCTCACAGCGAAGGTCCATGCCTTCAACCATCTCTGCTAAATCTTTATACCGTTTCTTCATCGTTGTTGTTTCGCTTTGCAACTTTTGGTTAGCTTTCTGTAGTTCCAATGCTGTCATTTCCATTTGTTCGAAAGCTTTGTTTCTACTGTCGTTCACCTCTCGAAGAGTATCTAATTGTTTGGCCAGAAACTAAACCAAAATGTCAAYAAATTCGAAAGTTAATAAAAACATTTATTAAAAACGGCATTTAGCTTCAGACTGTTTTTCTTTGGAAAGTAATTTTGATATTTCTCTTGGTTATTTTGGATTCTTTGGGCAAAATTACGATAGAAAGTGGATTCGAAACTTCTGAGCTAACTTTTGAGCCGTAATTTGTTTATAAGATTCTTCATATGGCTGATGCAGAGTGTCATTTCATCCAGATTGGTTTCTGATAACGTCTGACATCGTACCGACCCCAAAAATCTTACAAAATTGAGAAAAGGTTCAATCCAATTCAAAATTCAAATACCTCATTTTTGAGCGATTGTTCCTCCAGGTACTGGTGTGACGAYTTGAGCAAATACTCCAACTCCTTATTCCTTTCCAAGAGATTTTTCCCGATTTCTGCTGCCAATTCGAGATCTGAAAGAAAATAATACAATATTAAACACTGTAGAAATGAATGATAACTTACTTATATTTAAGGGCTTATTAGTATAAAATATAACATGTAAATGAATATTAATTTCTAGACGTTTAGTTTATTTTGTTAGATTCTATTTATTTACTGAGAAAACATTTTACCAAGATCATTCCAACGATTATCACAGTAACTACACTTGACTAAAACTGTTCCAATATCTTCATCCATCCTCTAGAGAACACGTCAAGTGTAGCAAGTAAWTTTTTCTCAAGGGATTTCAAAAGGAACGGGGGTTTTTCTTGAAGAAATATTAGCGTAACGTCTTCATCGATCTCATTCAGAACAAATCCGGAGGTCTGAAATGACCAACGAATTATTTGACAGATACTTTATTCTTAGCCAATCAGAAGCCGCCGTGATAGCATCTGTGTAACTAGCGTGGTATATCTACTTGAGCCAGCTGATGAAATTTCGAAATGAAAAAAAAACAACACAGGAATACCATGCCATTAATTCTTAGCGGTCAGGAAAACAATTTTAAAGCCATTTCTACTTCAATATCCCTAATCTTTGGCGACTAGTTGAGACTAGGCCATTTAATTAAATTTTTGCTTAGATCTAAAATTTCATTTCGCATTAGAAAGACAGTTATTTTGGTTAATCTAAGGTTGAGTTTCCTGTATTTTTGTTTTATTATATTTTTCAAGAGTAACAATTTTTCATTCACTGGAGAATAACAAATCCCTTAGTTTTGTAGTGGTCTTTATATGTACTTCGTGCTACGACATTTCGTAGGGACTATGATTTTTCTGCATACGGGACACGTATGGTCAGCCGGGGAGGTGTAAGTTGTAGACAGACATTATGTTAGGACCGGAAATGACGATTTTCTTTCAGCACCGGAAGTGACACAAGAGAGCAGGTTTCATAACATTTCGTGTTTTTGTTTTAGTCATTCAATAAATACAATATCGTATACATAAAAACTGTATAATAAAAAAGAAACACGGAAATAAGATTTTTAACAGGAAAATTAGAACACCTATAGCACAGAAAAACTTCAAGTTGGTTTGTGTGTGTGTGTGAGATAATTTGTATTAATATTATTTACGTAAGTGGGTTCTGGCTAAAATTTATCGCCACATGAGAAATACGCTAAGGAAAAAGTAAGCAATCCAGGAATTCTTAATTCTGCTCTCTATAATATTAAAAAATCGATATAATGTAAAGAAACATTGGGTGTGACGAATGACCTCTTGATTCTTACTGGAGAACTCTCAGAATTGCGAAGTCAAGCGTAAAATATTGTCTAAAAATACGGCTTTTTAAAATATTTCTAAGCAAATTGTTTGAAGCTTCACATTGTTCTAAATCAAGTGTAAAAATATATTTACGTTTTAAGAGTCTAAAGAGCTATTTTTTAAGGTTCAAGAACCATTATTTCCTAAGATTTGGGAGACACATTTGACTGATAATATTACGTACCGTCAGTGAGGTGTGTTCGTTCGAATTCTTTGTGGTCTGTCATCTCAGATAAAAGCTCTAAATCAAGGCCTGAAGTACTCATAATTAATCTTTAGACATCCATAGGTTATTCTGGTGAATATTCTTCTAAAAAAACCCAAGATTTTGGAAGAAAAACTGGTAATTTTAACCGGGTATTTGAGCGATATTCTCTTCTGTCATTGTCGACATGCAAATGAAGATCACACGAAGTCGAGGTTATTCTGCCACGTAAGTGAATATAAAGAGATCTGATCTGAGTGATACTATGGCAAAATTACTTAAAACAGTAGCTTGTCTAAGCGAAATTCTATTAACTTTATTCCAATATTGTAGTTTTTTTACTACTATGAAAAGAATGACATGATTTTCGTTGATTGAATTGTTTGTGTAAATATAAAACCACAGGTAGACCAGTCGTGAAGAATCGCCGTGAAAGTTCTGGAAAGAACAGTGTAGATGAAAGCTCAAATGATAGCATTTTCTTTATAATTTTTTTAGTTGTTTCTCTATCTCTCTCTCTCTCTAGTTTTTAAAGGTTTTATAATGTAGTAGGAAATGTGTATCACTGTCATGTTTTTTTCTCGTATTCTTGCGTGTTTTTTTGTTGTTTTTTTTTTAATTTTTTTATTTAAGTCAAATTTTATAATTGATTCGTGTGTTGAAAATTGACGAACCGGCAAAAACATTTCGTAAACTTAATGGTAAAACCTCCCGCAACGCAGCATAACGCACACTTGGAGTCTATATTAAACGGAAGATTGTTTAGAAATATGACAACAATATTTTTTTATGATTTATAACATTACAGTGGAACCTCACATTACGGACCCCTTTACCGATACAATTTTTTTAAGAACTTAGTTCATCGGACAAAACCCGAGGACACCATGTTTGATACAGGTATTCGGACCCAAGCAATGGGAGAGGTGGTGGGGGGAGGGGAGGAACTTATGTGAAAATTGATTGAAGAAAATTGATAAAAAAGAAAGATGTTGATGGTTTTCACGGCGGCCATGTTGGAGGAACTTTAGGTCAAGGCAAATTTTAATTTAAAAATTAAAAAATCACCATACATTCTTTGTAAAAAAATAAATTCTATTGATGGATGCATGCATGCCCAAGAGAGTTAAAACACAAAAGCATGGCGGCCATTGTGGTGCCGTTAACAATGGATGCTAATAAGAAATACTTTGTTAAATGGCACTACGAACACCACTGATATTCAGAATACGGACACCTTTCTCTGGCCCTTCGGTGTCCACTACTCAGCTAGATTAACGCTACTTTTCTGAATTGCTAGTTCCTTTACTTTCCGTCAATAAAATGTTGAAATATTGTAATATATTTACAACACTATTTTAAGAATTGATATAGGACGTTTGCATGATGGCGTCATTTGACTCCCACTATCAAGATGCTTCGCGAATTTTCTTTCTTATTTAAATTTGTATTTCCTCATGAGAATAGTAAGACAGTGGGTGCTAATCAACTGAACGAAAGAAAGTGTGCAAGGGAGTCTGGTAGTAGAGGTCACTGGCGCCATTGTGCAAACGTCCTATTGTTATCCGCATTAGAGGGTTCCACTTTTTTGTAGTTTTCCTTTTTGGTGTCTGTTACCCTTAAAAAACATACACATTATGAACTCTTGATACAAYGTATTACGGGATCATTTAAGGGGGCAGGCGTTTTTGCAATCTCGTACCCAGATTTTATTTCGTGGAGCATGCGCAGTAAGAAATAAGGGCTCTGGGTAACGAGATTGGGGACTTTACAACGTTCATTTTGTGCGCACGCACACAAAAAAGGCTAAAAGTCGCTGAATTAAATTACCTTTAAATTTTAATCAATAGGCGTTTCGTTTCAAAACGATTGTCGGTTCATTAAACGATCAAAATGCTGAATTTTAAGGTTAAGCTTAACGACATTTCAAATATTTTGAGTTAGTTATTGAAAACAATGTTTAAAGCAAATGTCGTGAGAAGATTGCTTCCATATCTTTTTCATTTTTCGAGATTAGTCGAATAGTCTCGAGTTAGTAATGTCGAGTTGGTCGAGTTAGTAATATTCAAAATAAAAGATCTCAAAAACGAGCTCTGGACAACCCATATCCTTCTCTTTTTATTTTGAATCGGCGTTAAATTCTCAGTGTACTTCAATTAACTTTCTTAGAACGTTTTCTAATTACTTTTTGCTAAAGTAGTCGGCCACCTTAAAACCATCTGCATTGGGCCCCTAACAGTCTCATTGAAATCACATTGAGCAACACTATGAACTCTGGTCGGGATAGATATGATTATCTTTCAACAATATAGTTTCATATCAATCTAAAAATGCCCTCAGAGGCATTGGTATCTCATTTAAAAAGTATAAACGAAAACATACCCCACGTTGCTGACCACCGAGAACGTGGGCTCAAATTAGAATCTAAAGAAATCATCCGATTGTTGAAACCACTCCATAGCTAGCTTAGCAGAACCAACCCAGCTGGCAAAGCCTCCTTTTAGTTTCTTTTGCTTGGAAAAATTTATAGGAGACTCTGCCAGCAGGGTAAGCAGAACCTTGATTTTCAATCTCTCCTCTAATAGGGTTTGCTAGTTCTAATATAAGTCCTTGCGTGTAAAACAGGCGAGTAAACCATTAGTCATTTAGTCCCACTGATGAAAAGCCGTTGGCTGTCACGAAAACTGCTCGGTGAAATCTGCCAAAGCGATGCCCAATCGTATCCATGTCAAGTTGCGACTGGTCATTAACGTGGAAGAAATCTTGATATGCAGTCTTGTCTTCATGTTGATGCTTTTTTAATGTTTTTTCCCCTCTTCATCTTTATGCTCAATATTTTAATGAATTTCGATTACTCAAAATGCGTACAAATAATTGGATAATATGAAGCCCAAAAAGCATTTCAATCAAGATTTTTATAAATGATATTGCTGGGGATACTTTATTTTCATTTAATTACCCCCAGAGCGTTATGTCATTTTCCCTTCGATATTACTCTATTTGACCGGATTTTGGATCTAAGGGAAAAAAAACAAACTATAATCTTACTAATCTTTTTGCCTCCGTTTTTCTTGCTGGTTTTGGGCTATGAAACTTAGTATATCATTACTCTGACCACTTCAATCACAAGGCGTCAACCTGACAGACTCTATTTACAGCGCCGGATTGCACTCATTGATAGCCTGGATCGCTGTAACAATAACAGGGTTGTGAAAACGCTAGATTGCACTTAAGTCAAGTGCACAAAAAAATTTCCAGTGTGTTGCCCCAAAGGAGGTGCAAACAGGAATCATTGTTGACGTCACTATGATCGACAGGTGTCTATCTTAACAGGCAGCAGTTAAAGGAATTCCTTAGATCTAGTTTAATCAGTTCTCTTGCTACAGACTCTCAATGAACTCGTGCGTGGCTGTTAGAAAATGGTTGTGTGATTGACTCAAAACCAAAAAATATTCATCGTCAGAGGTTCATGTGCTGGAATGATTTAAGGTAATTTCAAAGAATGTAGCGTTATATGCGACTTAACTCACAACTTATTTTAAAGAATTCCAGATGTACATACAGCAGCAAGCTTCAGTTCGCTTGTAGTTCTCTCGAAGCTCGCTTGCTGACGAAAAATAACCAGAACTTGCAATCGATCTTGTCAGTTGTCCAACATAAAAATAGCCAGGAAGGATTTTAAAGTTTCTAGGACAGAACAATTTTAATTTTGGCGTATTTTATGTGCCAAATTTTTCTCGTGCTTATATGTTAGGTTGTAAGATAAACAGCTTACAATTCAGGCACGAACACCAGATCCATTATCTACAAGTAGCTGATAGATTTGTCAGATCTGTTTTCGGCACAAGACATATAGGACATGCCCCRTGCTGGTTTGTGCATTAACAGGAAGAACTCTTGCTTCTTTTGGACCGTTTGTAATGTATTGACTTCTTAAAAAAACACTAGTCAAGTTTCACTCGGTCGTTAACAACTCTTTTTGWGTCTTCGTTGTGCAAGGAGAAGTCCACTGATTTGCGCTTGGACTTTTTGTCTCGACTATTATGATATTTTCCGTACTTGTGCCAAGAACCAGTCACAGTATAGTAGCGTTAATCTTTTTTAATCTATACTTTGCGTCAAGATAGTTCTCAAGTTTACTTCAGGTTGAAGTTTGAATTGCTTGGTGATAATCCCTTTTCGTTTTAACGAGGAGTTTTTATCTTCACTCGAGTTGGTGCTAATTCTCCAATTTCACATTACTTTCTTTCCCTGTTTTTCACCTCCCTTTCAAACCATTTTTTCTCTTTTATTCCCGTCACTTTTTTCAAAATCCACAATCTTTAGAATCGAAATAATTAAGCTCCTTCAAACTTCACTTTTTCACTTGCCAAGCGAACTTTTCGTTACAATTTTTTTGGAGTATAATTTTTTGTTTTTGATGAGAGAAATTTTAGATCAGTGACTCCCGTCTGGGTATAAAATAATTGTTGTCGCTTTATGCTTCACCTCCTGTAGATCCTAGACGTTTTGCGTCCCCGTTCATGATAGATGGACCATTTTGCACCGATTACTTTCAGGAAATTATGTGACAAGATGAAATATGGATCAAAACGAAAACAACGGCGTAACAACTAGAGTTTTAAGTAAATAGAAATTGCTAAAGTGCCCCTGGTAGAAATATAAGAAGACAAGTTACAAAGAGAAACCAAATTCTAAGTTCTATGATTAAAGATGATAAAAATTCAGGCGAAATTAGAAAAAGAGAAATTTGAAAGAAGCGCAATCCAATATTTTCTCTGTCTGCGTAACATAACTATGAATATGGTAACACCGTGGATAAATAAATACATAGATAAATATACTTAACTTGCAGTTACTTCATAAATAAATCAAGCAGAGAGATAAGAATCTTCATAAATACCAAAAAAAAAAAGAAAAGAAAAAATGAAATGAAATCAGATATGGTCATGACATCATTTGAAATTTTAAACTAAAGATTTGTTATTGGAAAACTAAACCAAGTTGGATTAGTTTTTTAATAATGCGAAGATAAACTTTCAAAATATAATAAAGTAGGATTAGAAATATTTAAGATTTTCAAATCACAAT
>NW_022261651.1:0-13896 GCF_009602425.1 Actinia tenebrosa
TTTCCTCAATTTCATTTGTGTTTATAAACTTCTAGTAGTTCAGCATCTCATTAAATTGCTTTCGAATTCAAATACTCCATTGATTGATCATGAAACTCATCATATTTATTCCAGGTTTGATATCATGTCTGGAACCATGAGCAAAGTTTTACTGAATGCCCCTTTCACAGAAACAGAAGTACAAGATGGCAAGCTTGTATACRTCTTCGACAAGAAGCAACACGCTCAAACTCTTCTTCACAACCTTATTGTCATGCAAGACAATGACGAAGGAAGTCTGACAGATGTGGTCATCACCAGTAAAGAGAATGAGCAGTTTTATTTCCATGGACCTATCCTGGCTGCTTTGAGTAAAAACCTAGAGGAAAATCTTGTGAAACGAGGTCTTGGCTCTGCAGCCTCTTTCATCTCCAAAACTGTCATGGAGGAAAATTTCAGCTCRGAAGCTATTCAGTGTCTGTGGGACTATGCTTACACATCAGTCGTAACTATTACTCCGTCCAATATGAACGAGGTGAAGGAGCTRGCAGAACATTATGGTATCGACAGCTTAAAGAGAGAATGCAAAGTGCAAGAAGAGGAAAATTTCAATGATGACTGCGATGGTGTTGAGCTCAAATTCAAAGATCTCCCTGAATTCATACTAAACGCTTTGTATGTGCTTCTTAAAGGCAGCAATATTTGTTCAACTGCTGTAACAAGTTCTGACCCCTTGGCTAAGATTCCATGCCATTGCGCCATCCTGGCTGCAGCTACCAGTGAGCTAGCATGTGGAGACTCTCATGAAAACCTGCAAGTAAATGATGCTACTTTTCAAGCCATACCTGCTTTCCTGAGGTACCTCTATACAGCTAGCCTGATGGTCTGGCCTGGTACGGTACAACAATTACTAGAAATGGCAGTAGAGTTTAACCTGCCTGGCATGGGACAGGCGTGTTGTTGCTGGCTGAAAGATGCCTTGTCACCTGACAACGTCTTGAGCTTAATGAGCATTGCGAAGGCTTGGCAAGTAAATGTTCAAGATCAAAGTTCAGGCGTAGGAAGCGAAGATGGCTTCATACCAGTGTCCCTGTACGACGCATTAGAAGATCTTTATCAGTCTGCAAGATCACTTGCCTTGAAGGATTTCCTYGATGTTCAAAACAGCGAGGATTATTCGGAGATGTCTTTGGCAGAGTTGCTAGACTTGATTGTTGATGACGATCTTAGCGTGGGTTCAGAGGAAGACGTCTTCTATGCTGTCATGAAATGGGTAGAATGTGACCCAGAAACACGTGGCGTGGAGCTGCCAAACCTTCTTCAGTCTGTTCGCCTGGAGCACATGTCGGTTGGATTCCTCCATACCATCAAGGAACATGACTTGGTGAAAACGAACCCCTATTGTGTTGAGGTGATAAAGAAAGCATTGAGAGATTTACTTGAACAGGATTATCCTGGTAAGTTTGGCTTTGATGCAACAGGTAAATAAAGTAATGTCAATTTCCACCGGGTTCTTCGCTATTCCCTCCCTCCACGAAAATCAACTTCTAAATCATCTAAATCGATCTATCGGCTGCCTTAGCGATTGGGTAGCAAAACCTGTTAGGCATTAAGTCGTCCAACCAGTAGTGGTAGACGTAACGCATTAGAATTCAACTCATGACAAATTGGACTTAATTTCTTTCCATTTCAGACCATGTGTCATTCCCTGAAGTATCATTTCCTTTTTAAAAATTGCATATGAAAAGATACATGAATATGGATAAAACCCAAACAAAGCCAGAATCTTATTTAAAAGACAATGACACTGTTCTGAATGGGAAAACGCTAGCCCAAGCTAAAATTGTTTATTATCAGTACTAATAAATAGAAAACGCTCACGTGTGCTGTGTACGGTTTAAAGCACGCGGGGGTTGGCAGAACACGAGAGAAGTGTCTTATAACTCAATCGCAAGTGCTTTATAACTCAACAGAGCACAGCAAGCAAGTTTTTTATTTCTTTTGTAAAATACGAATTATATGAATGACGAAACTGAAAGTGCGCGCGCGTGCTGTGTGCTCTCATAAAGTACGCGCTCCCAASCAATCATAGCGCGAGATTTAAAGCAATTATTTTATAATGATGCATAGGCGTTTAGGTAGAGCATTCAAACTTACCGCAAAAATAACTAAAGGTGTTTAGCTGACGTACTAAATGTTTTTTTCCTATTTCTTTATATAATTACAGAGGGAGACGTTCAATTCAGCGAAGGAGCTGAGTATTTTTTACCCGATTTTAGTTCTAAACAGTGTGCCCCAGCAAACTACGAACCGATCTTTAGCATTCCACATCCACCCGAGTGTACACCGGATTTCAACCCAGTTCCTGAATCCATTCCGTTTGATGCAGCGTCGCTACCCGAATGCTTTGACCAGTCGTACGATGACGATGGAAGAACCTTACWAGAAACAACTACACAAGGTCTTCCAAGAAAGCCAGATATGAGGCTGAGAAAAAACAGAAACTCTTTCCTTGAAGAAGGGAAAAACCTGGATGGGACGCCCGACAAAAGACTCAGGGAAAACAAGAGTCAACATTCTGCAGCCAGAAAACTAGAGTATCCAACGGAGGATTTGCCAAGAAGGAAAGATGGGCAACCCGATAGAAGATTTAAAGCAGTGAAGGAGTTGGAAAATGYTAATGCACCATGCAGAAAAGATGGAAAACCAGACATGAGATTTAAAGTCAACAAAACGATGAAAGCAGTCAAAGAAAATGGCCAAGATGCGCTTGCCAAACTGAAGCTGTTGCCTCAAGGACCGACAAGAAAGGATGGAAAACCAGACATGAGATTTAAAGCAAATCGCTTTCCTACGAAAGGAGTTCTGTGTAATGGACCAACTAGAAAAGATGGCCAACCAGATATGCGCTATTCCGCCAACAAACAGAAGGTAGATATTGAATATCTGACTACAGAACACGACGCGTGTACAAAAGGTCCAAGGAAGAAGGATGGCAGTCTGGATATGCGTTACTCAGAGAACAAAAAGGCTGCAGCTATAGCTTCTGGACCGTTGAAGAAGGATGGTACTCCTGACAAGCGATTTGCTGTTAATAAACATCCCAGTGACACAATAAGCAAGGTGGCACCGGGTCCAGTGAAGAAGAATGGAGCCCCAGACATGCGGTTTGCTGCAAACAAGGGAATTTCTGCCTACGCCTCATCAGGACCACTGAAGAAAGATGGAACTCCTGATATGAGGTGCCGTGCCAACAGAAACTCGCCTGATGTAAGTGTCCGTGGTTCATCAAGTGGAGGGGTAAACGTTTCATGTGGTCCATTGAAAAAAGACGGCACTCCAGATATGAGGTACAGTGGCAACAAGAGTTCAAATGCCTCAAGTGTCAGCTCAGGATGCTCCAGCATCGGCGGATCTACTATGTCTATGTCGAGTAGTTCGTCTGGAAGCTATGGCTCTTCTGTTGCAAGTGGTCCATTGAAGAAAGATGGCACCCCTGATATGAGGTACAGAAGCAATAAAAGCTCAAGTAGTTCAAGCTTTGGCTCGTTAAGTAGTAGGAGTTCCGGTTGGTCTACTTCGTCGTATTCAAGTGGTTACTCAGGAWRCTCAAATGTTTCTACTTCGAGTGGACCGATGAAAAAGGATGGTACTCCTGACATGCGTTACAAGGCGAACCGCCATTAGAATACTGTGTTACTGGCACTCCTTGCATGCGTTACACGGCAATCCGCCGTTAGGATATTGTGTTACTGGCACTCCTTACATTTGTTACAAGGCAATCAGCCGTTAGAATACTGTGTTACTGGCACTCCTTTTACATGCGTTACAAGGCAATCCATCGTTACAAACGCCTCGCCGTACCCTCCCCCTCAGGTCAACACRCGCCRYCGCTATCGTTTCACCGACCAATAACAATCGAGGGGAGGGTACGTGAAGGCGTTTGTAACGACGATCATAATCCGTTGCCCGGCTGATGGTCGTGAGAACGGAGGATTGAAGATAGCCTGCGGGGATTGGCAGAACACGAGAGAAGTTTTAGAAGCGGAGTGCTTCTCGACACTTCTCAAGTGTTCTGCCAATGCCCAAGTGCTTTATAACTCCATACAGCACAGCACGTTTTTTTATTTCTTTTATAAAATGCAAAGGGAGCGCGCTTGCTGTGTGCTCTCATAAAGCACGCACTCTCAACCAATCAGAATGCGACATTTATTACAGTCATTTTAAAATTGCTTTCAAGACGTTTCATGATCGTTTTTTGCTTTTTATTGGTGAACACGACTCTTCGCCAATTTTGTCCAGTTTTAGGCTTATTTTTATTCGCTAGTGTAATCCACTCTCGCCGAGTATCGGTATGATTTACGGAAGACGGAAATGATAAGGATAAAGCACGAATGTTGAAGCACAGACACATTCAAGTTAATTAAGGAATCCAACATCGGTGCCGTGCATTTGCTTTTCTTACACTTATAGAGGCATTGTACCATCACGTGACGGCAGCCATGTTAGATGGCAGGAACAATACAATCGTTTTACATAATAAAGAATTCAATAGCGCAGCGCACCGATTCTAAAAATAGCTTAAAGATTCGGACAAACATTGCATTCTGTTTAATTCCATGTAAACTAAGATCAACTGCGATCGGCTGTGAAAATTATCTGCTGAAAGTAAACTTGTAAGCTTGTTTGTCCGAATTTCGCCTTTGTGTTCGTTTTTATGACGTCACGACTGCGCTGCGCTATTCCCGAGAGCAAAACAATCACACAAGCTATATATAATGGGCGCTGGCACGTGATGCTGCAAAGCCTCTATTCAGACGGTATTAATCACACGGGAGCGTGCACAGCAATGATTTGCAGAACTAAAAAGCCATTAAAAAAAAACAGAACCAAAAAAAAAAAAGGGGCCATTTCATTTCCTTCGCCAAATATGCTAAACAGTGTAAAATATAAATGAATAACTCAGCAGTTGTCTTATTTATAGGAAATATAGGAGGTTTTCTTTAAATATAGGCTCTTTATAGGATCCTATACAAATTATAGGAAATATAGGATATATAGGAGGTCTGGGATGCCTGAACGTAGAACTGAAATGAAAGAGTTCTTAAATGTTAAATTCTCCTGTTGCATGAAATAAATCGTTTAAGTCAATTCTATCGAAAATCTTCACCCCAGGAGTCCTGTCATTCTACTAAAAAAAACATTCACTACACATGCTCGACAAAATGCATTAGGCGGTCAAAACTCGTTCCCAGTGTCTGTGTTTCTCTTCGTCGTTCCTGACCAAGAGAAATGCAGGCTCTGGAAACGAGACTGCATTTGGTCGAACGTGCGCAAATAGAGACCCTTATATTTATTACTTAGCGTCCCCGCGCGTGCGCGAATAGCTAGTACGCGTCACAATCATTCTGATTTGACGTCATTGCTAATGAATCAACTGCTTGAGTAAACTATAAAACAGTCGTGGTTGTCGGAAAATCATGGAAGAAGAGTTTGATATTAATGAAGAAGAATTTGAACAAAATCTGAAGTTTTGCCTACTAACGTTTGGTTTGCCAATCATAGCAGGAGGATTAGGCCTAGATCAATCTACATTCGAAGCATGTAAGTTCCACGGCTTTTAAGTTTTGGACATCTGCGACCAGAAGCTAAACAATCTTTAGGTGAAAACATAAAAAAGGTTGAATTTTTTTCCGTAAGTAGAAATTACTTCTACATCTGCTTTTCGCATGCAAAATCGCACAATGTGTTCTCAACTTAAGCCTTGATTAAGTACTGTGACAAAACTATTGAGTTGTAACAATATTTATGTACCTTCTCATATGCAACCGAGCGCAAGCGTTAAACAAAGGAATGATACTCTAGGGAATAAAACGTGGTCTGAAATGGGAACCCATTACGCCCGAGCCGAGGTCTATATCGTACCGTTTCCCTACTAAACGTCAAAAATACAAAGTCTTCTCCATCCATATCAAATTTGGTAAAAATATTTCTGTATGGAAAGAAACTGATGACCTTCTTATCAATCGCCTTATCTCACTATGACGTTACATCAAAACAATCTATTGTTTAAACACAAAGGATCATGGTCGTCGAAGGGGGTTAAATCAACGCAAATTCACCGAAAATTGTTCTAAAACCCGTATCAATCCACGAAGAGAAGTAGAATAGCCAGCAAACGCTCAGAATATTTTTTGTTACATATTAACACATATTATATCTGAAAACCATTTTAGATTAAACTGTTTCGCTAGGAGCAAATTTTGTTGAATTTTCTATTGGATTTGGCGATTGTATCCCCCACATAAAAAATAAGCAGTGACGTCATAGTGAAATAGGGCAATTTCTGGCAAGGAATGATAGAATGACAATCACAAATTCGACAGTAACAGTTGCATCGAAAAGCAGCAAGCCGCCTACATAAGAAAGCACTGACAACCTTTTTTCTATTTTGCAGGGTTTTCTTGGATAATTCTGAAAGGACTTAAAAGTATAGCAATTCTATACGCAGTCGTATTTGGTTTTGGTTATTGTACCTTTGTATTGTCCAGAATTGTAAAGTAAGTATGTTTGCAATATTAGTATWAAATACTTGCCGTTTACAGGAAAGAAGGCTGACTCTATTGATGGTGCTAACACTTCTTGATCTAGCTGAACCTACTATGRCATCTTTTACCTGTTTTCAACTTATCTCTAAATGGAAGCTAACACGGGCGGATCATTTTACTGATACGGCGGTCATCTTGAATTCTCTTGTTTTAAGTGAGATATTATAGAATGCCGAGGCAGCAAATACTGGAAACGTTATAGACAGCACAGCTGTCATTGTGTCTATTATTGTTTATATAAAGTTGACAACTTTATCCAAAGTGAAACACATCTGCAAAACCATTTGAATTTGCTCGTAGTTGGAGCGATATGTAAAACACTAAAGCGTAAAATCATTTGAAAAAGTAACTTCGCTATTCTACGCTTTAATACAAATATTTCTATGTTTGGTCCCTGGGCATCCCATAATTAAAGATGGCTGTCGTTTCAGTGAAAAGTTATTTTACCGTAAGAACGGAGCACTGATAAAAATGGGTGTTAACTACGCACTCTACAGGAGCTGGCTCTAAATTGAAATCAAATCTTCATTAGATCGTGTCTCGCAAAAAGGTTAAAGTTTTACTCATCTCATTCTTGCACATTATTGTTCTATACTTTGTTATCATTCCTATCAATCCTTCACCCGGAGCTCGTCGGGATTGTTTCTCCCCTCTTCGGGTACGAGACTGCATTTGCCGTATTAACCATTCTGAGGCTGAAGAAAAAGCGGGTCAAGTTGGCATTGCAGTGCATTGTGGGACTGTTTTAGGGGATAAAATAGACGCCATCTTGGAAATATGTACCCTAAAAAGCCCCACAATGCGTTGCAATACTAACTCGACCCGTGTGCTGTATCCTGGAGTTCCAGCGAAATGTATCTCCTAAAGAACCGAAAACAGGTACATTTTTGACCACAGCTGATTTTCTTTGTTCTGCAGATACGTAGCACTCAAAGAAGAAAGAAAGGGGCTCGCTGTATTGATGAGAGACGTGACTCCAGACGTATACGTCAAGAGGCTCGCAAATAATGTTGATGAGAGCCTCGCGGAAGTAGCAGCCTCAGATGAAGACACAGACACTGAGATAGACAGCATGGAAAACGAAGGTGATGAGGAGGAGGATGAGTGCGATGATGTGGAATACAGCGATGAAGAGTGTGATGATGTGGTCTACAGTGATGAAGAGTGCAATGATCATGAAGTACACAGCGATGAAGAGAGCGATGATGAGGAGTATAGCGATAAAGAGAGCGACGATATCGATGTAGAGTACGATTATAAGGAAGACAGCGATGAAAAGTGCGACCATGATGAGTACAGTAATGAAGAGTGTGATGATGCGGAGTACAGCGATGAAGAATTTGAACATGAAGATGAATCAAAGACATCCGAGAATGAAAGGAACAAAACAGAAACTGATTATGAATCTTTGGCCATCCCCGAAGGCCGAGGTTTCAGACATGTAAAAAGTCAACTGAGATATCGAAGAATTGCTATTTAAACTTATGGCCGAGCTATACAAATGTTTTTGGAAAAATAAGCTTTTAAGTTTATAGTTACAGCTTTTAGCTYTTTTATATTAAACTTTTACTGAAAACCTACTGAAAAAGATGCAACCATACTTGCAGTCCATCGAAAACTCTTCCTTAGTTTTTAATAAAATCTCTGGCACAGTTCAGTAACCAACTCGAAGGATCTTCTACTCGAAGGCAAATGGCATGTTTGATAAGCAACACACTTCTTTTTTTCAATCTTTTTTTATGCAAAGTTAAATTTAAAAATGTAGCTTTTCCTGCGTGTGATATTCGTTTTTTCGATCGCTTATCAATCGAGGTCTTCCATACGACTGTACATTGTCGAGTGTTCTTGTCTGGTCTCCGTGTCTTCGCTTGGTACCCCGAACGTTGTATTGTTTTGGACAGTCATTGATATCGAGTCCATGATATTGTTCATGTCTTCAATCGTTAAACCTAAATTTACCAACATTTTCTTCCTGTTATCGCTCGAGAAATGATCTCCTTTCAAACCACGATGCTTTTCAAGCCTAAAAATGTGTTAAAAGTTTTGAATGCTAGAACTAAGAGGAAGTGTTATTAGGACGCAGAGTTACAGCATCAAGGATGACATAGCTTTAAGACTATGACATAAGATACTTACAAGTGAATCAGGGTTGTCGCTAGAACCTTCCATTGGAGTGGCTTAAACATCGTGTTTCGGCTCTCCAAACTAAAAAAGCACATTGTTTTAGTACGGGCGTTTTCAACGTTTCTGCCAGCCAACTCCAAACGCGATAGTTTTTTTCGTTCATCAAAGTTAACACTAACACCAAGTTACTAAACTGATGATTGGCTGGAGCCGAAATACCAACGTTTCGTCCAGGGGTTGTGAAGGTTAAAAAAGAATTCCAAGATGAATATATAACTAATGTTGCTAGAACAGGAATAGAGAAAAAGTTGTCTTACCTGAACGTTCTTACTAGGGCTGTGAAGTGCGTTACCAGTTCACTCTTGTTGTATGGAGTTGTAACTATTACCTCGGGAAGCCTGTGTCGAAAAAGAGAGAAGGTTAGGCACCTATTAGGACAGACAAAAAGGTAGACAGACAGATCTGAAGACAGACAGAAAGACAAGTCTGTGTTTCAAAAAAAGGAGAAACGTTAGGCCCTGGCTAAACGAGGAAACATGTTTCCAGAATCATGTTTACCGCGCGCATGTTTCCTCGATGTTTCCCAGTTTAGCCACATGCGAAACTTGCTGCGTGCAACAAATTTTGCTTCCAAGACGCAAAAAATGTTTTTGCTGTGCGGCAGTAACATTTCATGTTTCCAAGACGCATGGAAACATTGTTTCCCGATGTTTCCTGACAGTTTTGCCACCTTAGGAAACATTTAGGGAAATATTTTCTGGAAACATGTTTCCTCGTTTAGCCAGGGCTTTAGGCACCTATTTGGACAGACAGAAAAGTAGATAGGCTGACAGATAGACAGAAAGACCTGAAGAAGGCCAGTCAAGACCAGACAATCTGATAAAAACAAGGCAATCAGAAAAGGAAATAAACAGGGTGAAAACCAATATGAGACAATCCGAGAATAAAAAGATTTAAGGACAGTCGAGAACGTATCAAAGATTGGGGTAGACATTTTGGAAACAAAAGATTTTGAGGAAAGTCGAGAACTGAAGACAGTCGATCCAACAATGTCTGACAAGCAAGAAAGCCAGACAGTTAAGAATGACAGACAATTTGACAAACACGCAAGTCAGTCAGTCACTTAGGATGGCAAGCACCAGAAAGACAATCTCTTTTACAGTCTTGAGGGACAGATACAGGTAGGCAGTCAATCCAAACCTTTGAGAAAAGAAAGACATTATAAAAACTTGCAGATGTACTCACACTTGTGCTAATTTTTGAAGCACTATTTGTCTCCTTATTCTTAGCTGTGACTTGGAGTCAATCGGTGGGACAACACAGGGGAAGCCCTAGAAAAAAACAGTACATTTATCATTCAGAGCAGAGCAGAGCAGAGCAGAGCAGAGCAGAAAACAAATGGTTTCAACGATGCCTACAAACCTCTTCTGTATCTGTATTTCTTTCAATAATTCTCATATTCTCCGGATTTAGTTTTAAATGCTTTTCTGTTTGATTCTTGTCATCAGCATCACCAGCACCATCACTGTCATCATCAACATCACCTGGCTTTTTATCAGTTTTTTGAAACCTTAACGTTTTATCACTACAATTTTGTGCTTCATTCTGTTCTAGTACATCTGCAACAGGAAAAAAAAAACTTGTAACTGTACTGTAGTAGTCTTAGTATAACTTGTATAATTCTATTATAAAACTCTGTTTATGGACTGGTTGCAAATGCTGCCAATAAARATATTTTAAACTCTCCATCTCCTCACAATTTCAAAAAGTGTCGTTTTTATATAGTTATACCATGCTTTTGAATAGTATACATGGAATATCCCATGCGTCACTCACATTTTCTTGCACACACAAGCCTTTAGACCRGTGTGTATACAAAGAAAATTGACAAGTGACAAGTGGGATATTCCAGGGTGTGCCACAAGAAAGCATGGTGTAACTATTTTATACCATACCACAAAAAGTAACTGAGAGCGCAGCCCATARACTTTTCTGAGATAYCRAAAATAGTGCATTGTGGTCCAGTTTGGGTATGAAATCTTTTGTTCATCATGCCTTAATGYATATGTTGTTTTTTGTTCCCAAGCTAGAACACAATGCATCCTGTTTATCAAACTCAGAAAAGGCCTATGATGGAAGVATTAGTGAAATAGACCCCTTGCAGCACATTGGAAATGCACCACGTTTTGAAGGAAATAACAATAGGTTTCCAATTCTCAGAAGATTAAAATTCTTTCRTTTTGTCCTCCAAATTGAGCTGCTTTGACGTCACATGCAAGGGGGTCTATACCAACAAATATACAACAGCTTTCCTGCATTTGGATTGGCTTTTCTGAGTTCGATAAATAGGATGCATTGCGGTCTAGCTTCGGTACAAACAACACTCATATAAGGCATGAGGAACAAAATATATTTGTACCCAAGCTAGACCACAATGCATCAAAATCCTTATCTCAGAAAAGGTCTATGGTACGGTATAGAGTAGAGTATTCATCACCCACCTGGTTTGGTACCACTAACATCTTCCAAAGTATCAACATTCCCAGAACTGGATGACACCACGTTTAAATATCTATACGTAGAATCTGTGAACCACTGTATTAGTATATCTTTTATAGTGTTCAGGAATATTTCTTTTGCATTTCTTCCACTTTCTTCTGTCCTTAAAATATGTTTCTCTTGTCGTATTTTCTGTAAGGATTCTTTCTCATTTTTATCAAAAGCTTTTTCCTCATTCTTCTCACTATGAGATGGAAAACTAAACTTGTTAGGCCAGTCTGTGTCTTCTTTATGTTCTTCRTTAGCTATTTTGTTGTTCTTCATAGACTTGCAAGTGGTTGACATAGCTAGTTCATTCAGTTTACTGGTGACTTCATCTTCCTTGTCTATTGTCTTCTTTGATGAATGTGCCATGCTGTGGTTAGCAACATCACTCTCATCATCAAGATGAGCATTACTGAATGTGTCATGAAGGCTATTTTCAACACTACTTGTCTTACTGCTATCAGCATTACATGTTTTCTCTACGTTTGGTTCGTTTTCATTTCTAGGAAAAAACACATGTTAGACAATAAATAAACTAATCAATAGCACAAGGTCAATAAAGATATTATGCTTTACACGGCCACCATCTTGATAAACTTTAATAAAAAGGTTTGTTAGTCTAAAATACTGTAGCCTTTTGGTGTTCCAAAACAGGCAATTCTGAATATATTTTCAAAAACTATACTTTTACCTTTATGGCAAAATATTGTAAAGTCCATGCAAAATTTGASGTAGTGCGTATAGGGGTCCCAATCCCCTCCTGATACCTTAAACCTGGAAGCCCCTTTTTAGATYTATAGGAATACCACTCCTAAAAGCACTCACTCGCAGACACCAAAACCACACCCACCAACACCCAAATACTGTACCYTAGGTTATGGTGTCCTAACTTTTCACTGCCAACCATTAACTCTCCAGGACTTGGTCTGACAAAAAGTTCAAATAATTCTTAGAAAATTAAATTCTGAAGATTTCTCATGATTTTCTAAAAACCACAGTTTGATTTCAATCTACTAAAGTGTTTGCATGCACGCAATGGTAATTCATTTGAGAGARGTGGGTTTCTTCAATGGGAAGCATGGGTAGTACACACTGTTTACACATGGACTCTTTCAACACTGTGGTCYCAAAGGTTCGGGTCACAGGTTCGAGCCCTGTGGACACMATGTGAATTGAGTTTTTTGTGGTTCTCCCCTASGCTTCGGAGGTTTTCTACRGGTTCTTTAGYTTCCTACCTCCATAAAAATCAACATGTGAGTTGACCCTTATGTGCATAAAACAATGAATGCAGTGGTAGTGTGTGTCAGTGAAAAGTGTCCCCAATGAGTGCAAAAGAGTTAGAATAACTAGGCACTTAATAAATAACTTTAGAGATTTATTCAATCAGAACACAATATTGAAAGGTTTGCAAGATCACTTAAACCTGTACTTTGTTTTCTTATGGGGGGGGGGGGGGGGGGGGGGAGGGGATATTACTAGGCTTTATTTTCTATCCATACTCCTGAAAACCACTTTTAAAGTAACTTACTTGAAAGACAAATCTGTTGCTTTGAGCAAAGTGAGTTCCTTTGGGCTGATGGTACATAAAGAAAAGGAAAAAATAGAATTGGAAGAAATGTTATTATTTCTTAAACATTAGTCTATTAATCAGGGCATAAAGTAGCAGCCAGTCAGTYGCTGGTCATGATTACTTTTGGCACAAAAATGTGCAAGAGAAACYCTGAATTTCATATGAGGATAAAAGAAAGCCTTGTGTACCTAAATATTATTTAATGGCATAAATATTAAGTAATGGACGTGTATTTGGTAGGAAATTTCACACTAACTTAACATGATGCCCACCTCCAAATTATGACAATGTATCTAAGTACCCCCTAGCATCTTTAAGTTRTTCTGCTATTTCAAAAAAGGATGGTAAAGGTTTTGCTACATGTCACATGTTATATATGCTGCATGTTGTGTGTTGCATATTGCTTAAGCTTGAAATGTATTATGATATTTATAATATGTTGAAAATATCAGCAGAAATTATATGGGAAAAATGTGCAGATAAAGTATTTGGAAACTCCAAATTGTTGTGACCTGTCGCTGATGTTATTCTCATCACCCATAGTGCAATTTGGGCTTGGTATGCGACATGCAACAAAACTTTGATATCCTTCTTTTTTTAGCTTTTTTTGAAATAGCTGCAAACAGCACTTTTCTTGTGCTTCAGAAAGATCTGTATGATGCAACACACCAAGATTGCTATGGATAATGATGAATCTGTTGTAATTTTTCTGATAAAATACTCAAAGCATCACTTACCTTTCTCCTATTCTTGTCCACACAGGAGAAGTTGGGATTTGTGATTCAAAGTATTTGGAAGCTTTATAGCAAAAGTTACTACAATAGTTCTAAAGGAAACAAATAAAGTCAGAGAGCATTTCGTTATTGTACATGTACATGTAAAGCCTAAGAATGGTGAGCCATACCTTGCGTTCTGTAATATCAAATACTCTGTTGGTCTTCACTGATATTTTATACTTTTGCTTTGGTACCTAATAAAAACAACTTTACTCAGGAACTGAAAATTGAAGTGATGAATGGATGGAATGATTCGTCAGGGTGGAATTGATGGACCAAGGGATAAATGGAGAGA
>NW_022261652.1:18906-31021 GCF_009602425.1 Actinia tenebrosa
AATGGATCAAGGTATAATATCATAGTGGATAATGGGATCAATGGATCAGACCAACAAGACTGAGCGAAGTAAGCATCTTATTTATTTAAGCTAAGACTAAATGTCAGTTTTGTTATTAGTGCAAGTTAACTTGGTGTACGACTTCTCTGGATTTATGACTGGGCGCTAATCTTCTGGACAAAAGCAAATTTGGAATCTTGAACTTTTGTAATACAGCCGAAAACTGACCCTTTCAACTCTTTTGCGTAAAAAAATTAAATTCGATACTTTTGTTTAACTCTGACAATTATCTTAAAGTTATTGCGGGGCTTTTCTATCTACAATAATTAGTAAATTAACTCCTTCTGACGGCTTAGATTTTAGTGAGCGCCGCGTGATTACACCAATAGCGGCTGCATAGGAGGCTACTGGGATATCGCCTGATAATATTTGATACTAATATTGCGCATATTCTATATGAATACTCAAATGCTGATACTGTCCGAGGATAAGAATTGGTTTGAATTTTTGTTTGAGCAGAGATTTCAATTCCAATAGGGTATTTTCTATCTATTGCAGTCACGAAACCACTATATGGAGGCTTTGTACCATCACATGATAGCAACCATGACAGGAGGCACTGACAATATCCTCTGGTGAAATGAATTGTTTTCCTTGTAAACTGATCAGATAAGACTATGACGTGATGTTCTCAATAGAATCTAGTAAAATTACATACGCAACATATAGACTAAGGTGATCATTTTGATGCAGCCATGACAGGAGCCACAACACATAAGTCCTGTCGTGGCTGCCATCACGTGATGGTATAAAGCCTCTATACAAAATTTGCACCACATCACAAAGTAAACATCAAACTTGATTAAAATGTTGTGCTCCGTATTCAATTTATTCTTGGTGTGAGTATAAATACGAATCGCAAAGCTTAAGATATAATAAAATATGGAGAAGAAAGTGATTATAGGTTGAGGTAGTCTCGTCACGCAACGCTCACTCCCCTAAGTAGAGCGTTGCGTGACGACACTAATAGCGGCTGCGTAGAAGACCAGGGCGGAGGTGGATCCAGAAAAAAATCCTTTACGCGATCCAATCGTTTTAACAAGCTTCTTATTCAGGACATCCAGGACTCTTTTCTCTAAATTTATATTGCTTTTTTACGTCAGCCGAGGTAGCTAACAACTAGATAGCTAATTACTAGTTCTGCGAAATGGAGTGGATAGAACGCAAAGTTGCATTGAGTATTAAGTATTAGATTATCATTATGAAGTGTAATAGTATATTAATCGTTCCGACTTCCACTAGTTACCATTGCTATGTCCTACAAGCTCAACAATTTAACTAAAATATCAAAAAAATTAAAACTCTGGTCGCGGAAAATTGATTATAAATTGTGTCATGAATTTACTGTCCTGCGAAAAGAACAGAAAATTGCCTCGTAATGCTCGTATTACTTTAGTACACTGTAAAATTATTTGAGCTTAATCTATTCGGTGTCTGGCAAGACGTCGTATCCTGCAAAACTGCTTCCGAGACTCAGGCCACGTAAGGGTTTTCTTCCAAATAGTCATCCGCATCACTGAGCAAGGTCTCCAGCGTGTCACGAACGTCAAGGAAATTTGGACGGTCAGAAGGATCTGCTGCCCAACATTTCTGCATTAAAGCATACCTGTTAAAGGAAACAAGAAGGCGTAGATTAACAATGGCTAAAATTATGGGATTCTTTGGACTTGTTATAGACTTCTTTGTGCTTCACTAAGGTAAAGTGGATAACTAACATGTTGCTTGGTTGTGTTCTAGTGTTGACAAGATCGTGTTGTCTGTATGGGGGATTGTGGTCTAGTGTTGGTACTTCTTGGTGCACTTTGCTCTAGTGCCGGTACTAACATGTTGCTTGGTGGTGTTGTAGTGTTGACAAGATCTAGTTGTCTGTGTGGAGGATTGTGGTCTAATGTTGGTACGTCTTGGTGCACTTTGCTCTAGTGCTGGTACTAACATGTTGCTTGGTGGTGTTCTAGTATTGACAAGATCTAGTTGTCTGTATGGGGGATTGTGGTCTAATGTTGGTGCTTCTTGGTGCACTTTGCTCTAGTGCTGGTACTAACATGTTGCTTGGTGGTGTTGTAGTGTTGACAAGATCTAGTTGTCTGTGTGGGGGATTGTGGTCTAATGTTGGTACTTCTTGGTGCACCTTGCTCTAGTGCTGGCGCGAGCATGTTGTACTAACGGAGTAAATTATGGTCTAGGTCAGGTGCAAACGATTATGTTGTGCACATGGTTGATTGTGGTCTAGTTTTGGCGCGAACGTATTGTTAGAGCTACCGGCAAAGTCTGAAAGTTCTTATGTTCTTATACTTGGATTGTGTTGCAGGAGTTAACAAAACGTAAAGTGCCAAAAGGCGTCTGCAATGGCAGACACATCCCACAAAACCTCCAAGCAAATTCTATATTCCTGTGATCCGTTTGAGAAAGCAGTGTTTTGCGTAGCAGTGAGGGGTGATTACTGTAAAGAACTTACAATTCATCGGGTGTTCCATTCGGTTGCTCAAGTCTATGCCCTCTTTTAAGTCTGTCAACAAGTTCGATGTAGGAGACCGCTCCATGGGGCATCAGACCTTTAAATAAAGTAGTTATTTCAAAGATTAGGGAAAAAATCCCAACAATCAAACTCCCCAGAATTCCTCTACAACTCGAAGGGGTATAGGTTTCAACTTAAGTGGTGACAAGCTTGTTTATTCTCTTCTCAATTACAAGGGGGATGAGGAATGAAAATCAGTTGAAGTTATAAAGTTGTAAAAACAAACCTTTGGTTTCAATCTCCCAAAGAAGGACACCAAATGACCAACTGAAACGTAGAAATAACAAGTCACTTTAAATGGGGCTAAATGTAATTTAGGCAAAGTTAAAACCACAACTAAGCCTGCTAGCCTAAGCACCGTTGGCCAGCGGACCATCCACGCTACGCATGCGCCCACGCTCCGGGTGGCGTGTTCGCTGACCGGCTGGTAGCTTTGTATGCCATCTTTGCATGCTTGCCATCCTACAAGTACTCATTAGTTGATGAGTTTTAATCTAGCTATAATCATTTGGGAAAGAAATTATCATATTATCCTTTCTCGTGCTGTGCAGCTTCTTCCAGCGCACGTTTATATTTCTTAGTTATAAATGATACTTACATGTCAGACTTCAGAGTAAATTTCCTTATCTCTAAGGACTCGATGGCCATCCATCTGGTCGGTACTTTCCCCTGTACATAAGAATGTGATAACGAAAGGACATATGTTATAAGAGTTTATTTAGAACACATTAAATGAAGTCCCAGCCATCCACTCCTGACAGCCTTTATTTGTTTGCCATTCTGACCATGACTGACTTCGCAAAACTCAAACTATAGACCTCTTTACCTTGGGCGTAATGTTTCTCTATTTCAGACCACGTGTCATTCTCTAGAGAATCATTTCTTTGCTTAATGGTTACGCATGAGAAGACACTTACATATGGAAACGACTCAAAAAAGAATATTTTTCTCAAGGGAATGACACGTGGTCTAAAATAGGAAAACATTACTAATATGGTAGATGTCTATTACTAATGTTTGGGATTGCCAGTGTGAAAATATGACATTTTTTCACGAAATTACAGCACGATATAGCTTATTAATAATGACTGTGGTCAGTGAGATTACTTTCTAATACCAGACATTTTGATATTGCAATCGTTCTCATTTGTACTCACCCCAGTAGTCTTCTCGTATTCTCCCGTTTCGTAGATATCACGTGACAAGCCAAAGTCTGCTACCTTTGCAACAAAGTCGTCTGCCAACAGAACGTTCCTTGCAGCCAGGTCACGATGAACGCACTATGATCGGAAACCACAAAAAAGGTAAGTCAATCATCAAGTAAAAGAGTAAGCTTCCAATGTATCAAGCGATTTGTAATAATTAATTGTAATCTTTGAACATGTATTGAACTAGCGCCACCCGTAGACTATAACGATTCAAGGGGGACGTGTTACCCTTTTTAGACCTTTTTAACTTAGGAGCTATTTTTTTGTCATTTCAGACCACGTTTCATTCCCAAGAGTATCATTTCTTTGTTTAACGGTTGTACATGAGAAGACACATGGATATGGAATATACAACTCAAACAAAGAACCTCATTCAAGAGAATGACATGTGGTCTAAAATCTGAAATGCAAGCTAAAAAGATCTATAGGTTCCACCTCTATTTTCACAAATAGAACTCCTCGTATAGCGCGTAATGTCTTCCCATTTCAGACCAGGTGTCATTCTCAAGAGTACACGAGTGAAGACACATGAATATGGATACAACTCAAACGAAGAATCTTATTCGCAAGGGAATGAAACGTGGTCTGAAATGGAAAAACATTACGCCCGAGCCGAGAAGGTCTATATTGCTCGTAAAAAAACATATCCCATACTGCTTTTTGTATTACTTTGGCAAAGTTAACCTACCCTTTTACTCTGCAGAAAAGCCATCCCTTTAGCAACATCCAGCGCAATACGCAACCTGTTTACGTATTTTAGTTCAAATTCATATTCTTTTTCGGGTTTGAGCCTTTGACTTCTAAGATACTCAATCAGCGATCCATGTCGCGCAAACTCCACGATGACATATAATTTATCTGCAAAAAAAAAAAAAAAAAAAAAAAAAAATAAAAAAAAAAAAAAAAAAAAAAAAAAAAAAAAAAGTCTGACCAAAAAACTTTCGAATAAGCTATTGATATCGATTGTTAACGATTGTTGGGGAGTCGTGGCTGGCGTAGGAATGGTGCCTTCGCCACTCACCTCTCGCCTTTAGAGTCACGGGTTGGGTTTCTGGACGCAACCTGTTGTCATGTGAGTAGAATTAGGATCCAACTTTGATTAGAGGGTGTTTTTTTTATTTTATTTTTTATCCGCAAAACCTGACAAGCTCAAATTTTAATTCGATCTTTTAGTTATCCCCGCCCTGACTTTCACCAGCCCTTAGGTTGTTTTAGGGTTCTATCTGTAAGTTAACCATACTGTGACTTAGATCAGCCAAGAGGTTGTTTCAGGGTTCGCTCTGTGATTTAGCCGTGCCCTGACTTTGATCAGCCTAGAGGTTGTTTCAGGGTTCGCTCTGTGAGTTAGCCATGCTTTGACTTAGATCAGCCCAGAGGTTGTTTCAGGGTTCGCTCTGTGAGTTAGCCGTGCCATGACTTTGATCAGCCCAGGGGTTGTTTCAGGGTTCGCTCTGTGAGCTAGCCGTGCCTTGAGTTAGATCAGCCCAGACGTTGTTTCAGGGTTCGCTCTGTGAGTTAGCCTAGCCTTGAGTTAGATCAGCCAAGAGGTTGTTTCAGGGTTCGCTCTGTGATTTAGCCTAGCCTTGAGTTTAATCAGCCAAGAGGTTGTTTCAGGGTTCGCTCNAGCCTTGAGTTTAATCAGCCAAGAGGTTGTTTCAGGGTTCGCTCTGTGATTTAGCCTAGCCTTGAGTTTAATCAGCCAAGAGGTTGTTTCAGGGTATCGTTAAACGTTTTAGAAATTCTTTTCCCATCCAGTTTTTGCTACGTAATATAATGACATAGCATGTGATCTATTTTTAGTAGGATGCCGAAACGAAAACATGTCAACGATTAGGAAAACCTAATAAACTATTTTCTTTGACCATACAGGACAAACCTTCTTCAGCAGTTGCCCCGATAAGATTGACCAGGTTTGGATGATTTCCAATGTTGGCCATAATCTCGAGTTCTTCATACAACGCACGGTACTGTTCTGGTCCTGCATCACCTGTAAATAAAAACAAAATATTCATATAAAATTGAAGATCGTTAAAAAAAAGCGTTGCGAGACAAGTTTCAAGAGTGTCTACACGATGCAACGGAGATGCAAACGTTGCCAAAAGTAGAAACGAATTTTACATTTTACAACGATTGCTGCAATTTGTATCGCAACATTTTTTTTCAAATCGCGCTGTAGGTTATATTACACGTTGCAATGCACCATGTAACTTGCGTGGCAACGCCGTTGCGAACCAAGTTGCTGAGAAAATCCTACACGACGAAACGGAGACGCAATCGTTGCCAGAAGGAGAAACGAATTCTACATTTTGTAACGATTGCTGCAACTTGTATCGCAACATCTTTTAAACTGCGCTGTAGGTTATATTACACGCTGCAATGCTACATGCAACTTGCGTCGCAACGCCGTTGCGAACCAAGTTACTGAGAAAATTGATCCTTGTGATCGCGTCTTAAATGGAGCAGTTCGCGTCCTATAGGTATAAGTCAAAAATGGTTATGATATACTTATGTCGCACTTTGCTTGCATTTTACCTTTTAGAGTCTTGACTGCACATTCTATGGTTTTTCCATCTTGCATGAGCTTCCCTCTGTGTACAACACCAAATTCTCCAGACCCGAGTACATCCTGCAGCACCAGACTTTCTCTTGGAAAGTCTATCCAACTACCATCAGACATATCGTACGTTTTGTTGGTGAAGGATTTTAGATGTGGCTGGCCCTTTTCTACTTCATTGATCTTAGGAACAAGAAAAATGTGATATGCATAGTTCAGTGAAAAAGAACATTTGTTTGGTGAGTAGGAGTAAAGCTATGAAACGCAGCGTCTTGTATGTGGTATAGAAGATATTACATGGGTGCGCGGAGATTTTATCTTCGAGTGTTGAGGTGATATCTTACGAGTAAGCGCAGAGAAAGAGTAAGATATTCTTAACACGAGAAGATAAAATCCGTATATCCAAGTGGACAGGTGATATTCTTTTTCATATATAATTATCGATGAAATACAATTTTGGTAGGTTTTTTTTTCGTTTTTGTTTTTGATTAATGTGATTCCTAAGAATTCTTACCAATGGTGTTATTTTCGCGTGTCAAGATATATCAGTATCACTTTTTAGCAGTGATAGAGAAAAATAGCTAATATTTCATCAATGATTATATGCTAAACCAGGGTTGTCCACCATTTACCCGGAGAGACGGGTGAGGGGATGAACAAGTGCATTTTTCCACGTATACTTGCGTCGATAGATCGTATGCATATAAATATAGTTCAATGATAGAGTACAAACACTAAAAGTGTGCAACATAAATATCACTAAGTAGTGTTATTTTATGCTAATTCTATTGTTTTCTTTTGTTTAATTAGTGCTATTTACTGCTAAATAGTGATATCTAATGCACACTGCATTTAGCATTTGTACTCTAGGATTCTGCAGGATCATTGTCAACTAGGTTTTACCTTTTCTTGCCTAATGCTACTCATCGCAAACATTTCTTGTTTTTCTTTTTCTTTTTGCACCCTCCTTCGGCGGCACAGGAAAATAATAACAGCAATAATGATGAGCAGAAATAGGATACTGAAGATGACAATGAGGGCAATGATCCAGCCAGCCAGTACAGCTAGAAAATAACAAAATCATAGTCGCATTAAGGTATGGATGCATGTAAACACTTTTTCTCCAAAACTACTGCCAACTGATCTGAGAAAAAAGTTTTTAGACAATCAGAATCGAAAAATTTCTAAAACTGAGGTGTCACTTTTTCCCTCGAAATTATTGGTTTTCAGGCCACCATATGGGAGGGACAACGTTGCTAATAAGAGAATGATGACAGTAACACAATAACTAATGAGTTTTATATTTTTATTGCAACGGTGGACATATTCTTATTTTTCGGTGGTTAGTTTTTGCAACGGCTTCGTGACACCTCAGTTTTGCATTGACGCCATTCTACGTCACTATTTCAGATCATCTGGTATTCATCTTTTTTAGAAGATTAATCTTTAAGGTGCGATTGTGCGGTGCAATTTTCTCTGCAACTTGTCTCACAACGGCGTTGCGACACAAGTTGCAAGAGTGATTACACGGTCTCTTTCTAATTTTCGCAACGATTGCTGCAACTTGTCTCGCAACATTTTTTCCGATTGCGCTGTAGGTTACACGCTGCACCTCTACATGCAACTTGTGTCGCTACGCCGTTGAGAAACACGTTGCAGAGAAAATTGCACCGTGTAATCGCACCTTTACCCGACCAAAAAAAAGGGTTTGTTGGACTTTTATTTATGATACTGTATTATGGGACAAGAACGACCGTCAGTGACGGATCAGATCCAGAACGATTTCAAGGGGTGACTATTACCTAGAAATATATCAAATAGCGTTCTTTTTAGGTCTTAACTTATCATTTATTCTTATTATTTTCTCTAAAGGGGAGTGACTAACCATCCAATCCTCCCCCCCCTCCGGATCAGCCTTTGGGACAAACTAGTGAACCCCTTTGCTTTTCTTAATTCAATCCCAAAATCCAAGGTAAACGTTATCTGATATTGCTTTTCATAGACACGTGAAAGGAAGATTTCCTTTCTTCGAAGAACTAGTTATATTTACATCTCCGTAGTTACTTTTAAAGCATTTTTTTTCTTGGTCTACCTTCTTTGGTTCTTATGTCAATGTTATCGCTCTCCTGTCCTCTTTCCTGGTTCATGCCAACCACTCTTGCCACATAAGCAGTGCCATCTTTTAAGCCTGTTTTTTGTATAGAACGTTTAATATGCAATCAGACCACTTGCATGTAAAGTCAAAAAAAAATTCAATCATTTGAAAATTTGGGAACCTAACGTTTTGACCCCCAAATTGAGCTGCATTTCGAAGTGCTGCAAGAGACTTTAGACCTAGGCTAACCTTGGACGGAATGTTTTCCCATTTCAAACCACATGGCATCCCTAGAGTACCATCTCTTTGTTTAAGGGTTGCGTATGGGAAGACAGATGAATAATGGATACAACTTAAACTAAGAATTTTCAGTTTATTCTCAAGAGAATGACACGTGGTCTGAAGTGGGGAAACAGTACGTTCAAGGTAGAGGTCTATAGGTAGATAGATAACGGTATGGATAGTACATATGCATTGCCACTTTATACAACTAACTTCTCTTTGGCTGCTTGAGATTTTCTCTCGGATGTATCAGTATTTAAACACACTAGGCCAATGTTAACACCCAATCCAAGTTTTCTATGCATATGTATATGCGCAGTGGGCCTTCATCTCTCAATCCATCAATGCCATTACTATTGCCAATAATGCGTCCCCCAATCCTTTGCATCAAGTCGTTACACATTTTTCTTTGAACAAATCGAATTTATAACATGATATAATCTTGGAGATTTACCTGTTATTTTCGATCGTTGACCTTTGATGATGCCTGTGTTTTCTTTATTTTTCGGCTGCGAAAATACCCAGTACTCAATAAGATATCCCTTTATACCATAATAGATGTGGTTCTGAGGTTTATCCCATGCTATTTCTGCGCCATCATCTGTGGCCTCGATAAGAGTGACATTTTCTGGCTGTGGCGGAGGTGCTGGAAAAAAGAGTCATCGAGAGCAGAAGACTTCAAAAAAATTCTTTTTACTAAAAAATAGTACAAGATTGATTACGAGGAGGGGTTTATTTATAGGATATAAGTACTTGGTAATAATTTCCAATCCAAATTGTGCAAATATTTCTATGATATTAGCAACTCAACATAACCGGGATTGCGCTTGCCGATTTTAGATGATGATTTGTTTATACAAAAAAAAAAAAAATATATATATATATATATATATTTATTTATTTAGTTTGAAGGATTTTCTCCTAATAATTATATATTAATTATACACAACCCAGTAAAGAAACTTCTAATAATTACTATAACACGTAATCCAATAAATAAATAAGAATGCAAAAAAAAATATTTTCATACATACAGTCTGTTTCAAATGCTTCGGGGCTCGTGTCAACTTGTAAATTATCATTTATCCATCCAGTCTTGGTCTGATCGACGATTTTCTGAGCAACAACTATCCTTTTAATTGTTGTTTCGCCTTTTTTATTAACGACTTGAACCACGATCACACGGAAAATGACTCTGATGCTACCATTACTGTACAAGTCAAAAGCAAAAATAAGAAATAAGGAAGGAAGGAAGGAAGGAAGGAAGGAAGGAAGGGAAAAAAATCAAGCTTAAATGCAACTAGTTTTGAACTAATTTTAATGAATTTTGTTTCTAGGGGTATATGTGGCGTTGATCTTACAATTATATGGCAAAATTTAGGATACCGATGGGTCAAGGATTTTTAAAAGGGTAAGTTGAAGGCCGAGGAGATGTGGGATGAGGAGGGGGGGTGGGGGGGGGGGGGGGGGGGGGGGGGGGGGGGGGGGGGGGGGTGTGTGCCGAAGCAGAGCTCCTGTGAGAAGTGGGACCAGGGTAGGTTCTTTAAATCAGTGTTTGTCACCGAAATTTAAAAATATCCATAATCACGGCAAATAATATAATCCGTAAGCTTCAATTTTGCTTCGTTTCTCACCGTATTTCTAGGATTTCTACTCCAGCGTATCCTTCAAGGTTTTTGTACACTACAGCCATCTGATAAAATAAAAATAGTCCAGATATATATAAAAAAAGATTTCTTTGGACATGTGTCTTACGTGTGTCTTAGCCAACACGCAGTCGGTTCAGTTGTTTGAGCATGAGGATAATGTGCGCAAGTTCGTTGGTTCGTGTTCGCCGGACCAACACTCAGGGGACCTAAAATAACTGAGGAGAAAGTGTGCCTCTGCAATTACATCTACAAATGGTTAGACTTTCCAGCTGGCTTGGTAAAATGGCGGTCCCGTCGCTCTACCTTTATTACACTAGCCAATAGAGTGCAAACAATATAACCATGAAACTTTAGTAATACTAAATAGCACAATTTCATGCATTGTTCCATTGTTTTCTATTGTTTAATTAGCATGATTTTTATACTATTTAGGCCCCGTCCACACTATGCCGGATAAATTTGAATCCGCAACTTTCACACCGAAACCGAAAAAGAAATTTTCCGTCCACACAAGAAAACGGATAAAATGTTTCGCGTCCACACTAGTCCGATCAGAGGCGGCGAAAACGCTTCATTGCACATCTGAGCATGTGCACCAAAGCTGAAATTGAGCCTGCGGTGAATTTTTAGCCTTCCCGCCATGTTCCCATGACAATCATGACGTCATCGTATTCGAAACATTTCGGATACGAAATGTTCTCCGTCCACACTAATACGGCTAGCCGGCGTTGTAAATTGTTCCACTCTGGATACCGTATTCGAAAAAAATCGTTTTCGGTGAAGAATTGTTCCAGATTCGCCCGGACTAGTGTGGACGGTAGGCCTAATCGAATAAATAAAAATTCGGATTCAAATTTTTCCGGCATAGTGTGAACAGGGCCTTAGTAATTAGTGTTTCACGATTAATTGTTTGCACTCTTTCGGAGGGACGTAAAAGATTGAAGCATGAGAACGTAAAGAAACCCTGGCTGTGACGACCCTCATTGTCGCGTACTAGCCACCTCTCATGATCGTAAACGCTATTGATTGCATTTGTCAATATAGAAAGGGCGTTATATAAACCATACATCATTATCATTATATAAACATTTACCTGCGCTTTGAAATTGTCTTCGAATTTTTTGTAATCAGAAGTAGTTTTGTCTTTGATCTCATTTGTAAAATTCCAGTTCAGGATACGAAGACTAATCTTCACTTTCACGGTCACTAAGAATACGAAAAATTGGACCTTTTATAAATAAGATGAAACCGAATGTAACTTTCGTCCATTTAGACATAATTGGAACGTGAATCCTTTTATGAGATCAGTGCATTTGAAATACATTAATTAAATCATGCAGGCCCGTAGCAAACAAAGCCTAAAGGTTTGGGGAGCCAAATGTCGCAAAATATGATTTGCTTTTGTGTGACTGATTTTGTTTGTGTTGACCGTTAGAAAAACGCTGGGGGGCACCCTCTTCCCTTGCTACGGGCTTGCATGGAGCTTTAAAGGGGAAGGGAGAGAAAGAGAAAAGAGGGAACATTTATTTAGCTGATGCATTTTTTGTAATTTGTATTCTACAAAGGAAATTGGGAAATGGAAGAAGAGAGGAAAAAAGGAAGAAAGGTAGGTTTATTACGTAGGTCTACAGGTTGATAAGTAGGGAGGGAGGGAGGGAGGAAAGAAGGATGGAAGGAAGGATGGAAGGAAGGAAGGATGGAAGGAAGGAAGGATGGAAGGTAGGAAGGATGGTAGGGAGGATGGTAAGGAAG
>NW_022261653.1:43097-53640 GCF_009602425.1 Actinia tenebrosa
CTAACACCCTACCATCAGCCTGCTGACATCTACATCAACCTGCTGACACCTTACCATTTGTTATTCCTGTTATGTTATTGATTTAGCTCTTACCTCAGCATTCACCACATGATAGTTCACCAAGGGATAATCCTTCAGGACCTCTAAAAGTATGGAGACAGTCTCTGGACTTGTAAAAAATTCCAAGTATGCCTGAAAAAAGAGAAACCACCTTTATATTATTTTTTAATTCTAGATAATTTGCCATAAGGCAGGTGCTACACAAAAGAACAATTGTCCCCTACGAGACGCAACACCATTGCATTGCATCAAGGCTATGCCTCACTTGTTAGCGATAAGTCAAAACAAGCAGCAGGACTTCATGACACATCAGAAATTTTTTACTTCCTTGAGCGTTCATTTACGAACCAAAACACACTTGTCAAAGTGTCAAAATACAGTCAATTTAAAAAAACGTTGTCATCAACCAGCTCAAGCCTATTACAGATCTCACCAAACTGTGGCAAARCGTCAAAAATTTGTCTCGCTACCACACCCAAATTTGTTTACTAAGACGCCTACTTTTGTCACTGTCTCGGATCTAGCACATTGCCAGTAARGTATTCCCTGTAATACATGAAAGATGTAGAGATTTGGATTTAAAATCAAAGTACAAGAGAGATGTGTTAAGATTTTCCTGGAAAGAAACTAGTGGTAATATCTCAACCGTTTTCAATGATTTCATCAATTATTCGCGAGCGAAACTTATCTGAAAGCACTTTTCCGGCCAAATTTATTCATCTCCATGTTTCTACAATTTTAGGCTTGAACTCACTGCTGTAACAAAGTAGGCGTGTCAGTAGACGAATTAGGGTGTGGTAGCGAGATAAATTTTTGACGTGTTGTCACAAGTTAGTGAGATCCGTAGTAAGCGGCTTAGGGAAAGAAAAACAAAGTCAGTTATGATTCAGTTCAAGATTTTGAAAATACCCACTGGACTAGCCTACAAAGGTTCTTGCTGTAAACCAGAGCAATAACTATAAATCAGATAAAACAACCAGATAAAATTATACTGTCAATTGTGAGTCAATTTCGGTCCAGTCGCATAGGCTTGAGTTGTTCAACAACAACTTTTTTTGAATTGCTGTATATATTCTCTTTTCATATTCTCTTCCAAATATGTCTCCCATCTCTTTTTTAATTTCTTGAAGTGCCTAGGACACCCAATATTTTAATATTTTCAGCACTGATTCTACATGAAGTGAATAGTTGAATGGTAAAATATGTTTTTATATGATATGAGTGATGCATCTTGGAGATATCAAGGTTTATACTTCCAAAATGTTAAAGAGTGTGACGTCATTCTAGTTTATGTCATTTTTTTGTAAATTGAAACACTGATTATTAGAGTGACCCAAACAATATATCTGTGAAACACTAATTACTAAATTGTAAATAGTGCTAGTTGAACAAAAGAAAACAATCAACAAATGAATTATCATAAAATAGTGTAACTTAGTAATACTAATATTTCACGGATATATTGTTCGCACTCTACRAGAAAACAAATTTGCAATAACCTTTCTATAAAAAAAATTACCCTTAGTAAGACAATGGTGTTTTATACAGGATATTTACTGCCCCAGAAATACTTATATATTATATATTACGTAATATATACAGTATTCGTGTCCGTGTTGTATCAGATATACAACCACAAGGCATAGCCGAGTGATTGTATATCTGATACAACACGGACATGAATACTGTATATGACTTACAAACGTCTAGGTTAGTTCCTTTGTGTTTCACTAAAATTTTCAACATTAAAGTGAATTTGGCCAAGAAAATCCAAGTTTATGCAAATGAACACACTTTTGTATCAGATTTACAACACTCTTCACGGTCATGATTTCTGTTGTGTTTTCCTCATGAATTATTAATGCTTTTGATAAATATATATATAATTGCCTCCTATGACATCACACTCATTAAATAAAATCCATTAAAATATAACATATCTATAAAATATTGAGTTAGAGGTAAGACACCCAAGGGAAGTCCAAGAAAGGCCAGAGACAGAGATGCCTGCAGATGACTACAGGTGTATTGAAATGATGTTATATCATGGGCTACCTGTGTGCATAATAGTTTGTCCACAGGAAGCCCATGTAAGAAAGGACAGAACCAGAGATACCTGCATTGCCAAGTTTCATATCAAGAGGAAGGTCTGGGACTCAGACCAGACATCTGTTAATCAGTGAAAAAAGTTTAAAACATTTTAAATATAATAAATTAAGTTGTATAATGCCATCGACTTTATTTGACAAATGCAGCCGGATTGTGACCAAATGAACCAAAAATCACTTGGAAATGGTAACATTAGTTACATCGTTTTCATGAGTGTCTAGTTGCAACCCAGTCCTCATACATATAGGGAATTCGGCAATGGGACTACAGATGCAATGGAAGGATGTTATCATTATTTTTATAAGATACCTTTTGATAGACGTAACCTCCTTCACCTCCCCAGCCCACCAAACGGTCTGTGGATGGTTTTGCATTCACAGCTGGCTGACTGTTTATTGTTAAAATGCCTTCAGAGTTCAAATATTCAAGTTTGGCTTTGATGATGTCAGTCTCTGAAGCCAGCTCATCATCATTCCACGGCAGAGATTTGACCTGGAAAATTAATTTTCGAGAAATGGTTACCCCTTTGTTGAATTCTTTTATAAATTTGTGACTATGATATTTGTTAAATAAGGAGATTGCAACCAGCACAGCTAAAAATGGTCAATGTGGACTCAAACTTCAGGGTTCGTGCTAGGTTCCCAAGAAATTATTCAAGGAGTTTTCAAGGAGTATTCAAGGACCAAAATGACTTTTTCAAGGAGTAACTCTTAAGAGGGTTTTATTTTGAAGAAAATGCCAATCAAGATGTGCGAATTTGTCACATGATATCCATGCCACATTGGGCCACTAAGTTCTGGAAAGCAAAAAATAATAGAAAGATGCTTCTCCCTYGAGGTAGTGAAAATCTCTAATTTTAACCAATCACGACGACTCATGGTTTACATATCTTGAAAGTTTTACTGACATTTTTTCATGAACAATTTTTTTCAAGGAGTATTCAAGGACATTTCTACTTTTTTTCTACTTTCAAGGAGTTTCAAGTGCCCTTGAAAATGCATTTTAAATTCCAGCACTTTTCAAGGAGTTCAAGGACCTGCACRAACCCTGAAACTTGGCACCTGTCCAGCCAAATGACTCTTAGGGCAGCTCTCTTGACCATTCACATTGACTAGTCACTCTGATCAGTCTACAGTGGCAAGCCATATCAAGTTATTATTTCTAAGCCTAACAAAGAAATGAACGAACGGAAGGACAAACAATCCAACGAAGAAACGAAGGAAGGAATGAAAAAACAAAATAAAGAATGAACAAACCAACAAATGAATGACAAGAGGTGGTGTAATATTATTAACATATTATCCAAACTTTATCTCGTCAAGACATCTTGTCGTGCTAAAAGTATTTTATCCCACTTGCAGTAGGCCCTAGACCCATCTAACAGTAATGTTCTGATATATCACTTTGACAATGAATCAAGGTTCACACAAGACTTTAGCCCTAAAACAGTGCATTCTTTTAAATGAACTTAATCTACTCATTTACCTTGACTCCCTCTCTGTTTTCTTTCCCAGAGATATAGCAACTAAATGCTTCATACACATCTTCCACTCTTTCCAACTTTGTTCCCCACATTTTTAATCTTTCATCTATTTTTGCTCGGCTTCTTAAATAAAAAAAATGATGGTCCGATAAATCTCGGAATGATGGGGCAGAAGAGTTGCCCCAACGGCCATTAGGGAACTCATCCCATTCAGAAGTGCGGTAAAGATAGCTCTTTGGTCTTGATGCCCAAAATATAGGTCGCACATCTTCAGTGAATCTCTTCTGATTGGCTGATGCTCTCCATGGTAATGGACGGCTAGCTGCAGGATCGCTGCACCATAAGCCCAACGCACACAGAATCTCTCTTGTTGCAATTTCACGGTTTAGTGTGTAAAAATGCAATCCAGGTACAATACCACTATCCAGAAGCTCCCTGCACATGTCAAGAGCCATTTGAATGCCTAGTTTTCTGATGGCTTCATCATCATCTTTTATTGGCTGAAGAGCGTCAATGATTGACTGAGGTATTTCTAATCTTGAAAGTTTAACCAAGTGCCGAAGAGATGCATACCCCTGAAATTTAAATTTAAAATTCTTTTTTTAATGCTCATTTTCATAATTATATGACTTCAGATTAGACAACCACACATGCCTGGAATTTCTGACACATTTAATAGTCCCCTTCACAGTTCCCTGCGCCATCTTAAAAGGTAGCCATGCCTTTGCATCGCAGCAAGACAAACGATGAGCTTGCAAAGATAGAGACCTGGGAATAATTGTCCAAGGTGTTCAAGAAAAAGAAGATACGTAGGCGAACTTCAGTAGGCGAACCAATGGGAAGCCGGAACAATCGTAAAGCCTCCCATCTCCCTCCCTATGTAAACATCAACACATTAACTCATATTTGTATCCATAATATGTTGAATGTATATTTTAATTATCTCCTATTGGGGTTTAGTGTTAAAATGATCCAAAAATAAAAATATGCAAAATATTGTTAATGAGCTGATGTTCAAAATTATGAAAATCAATGATGATGAGCAGGAAAAAGGAGGGAGATGGCGATGGTGGTTCCAGATGATGATGATGATGATGAAAGCATTGATGCTGATAGCATTCATTATGGTGGAATTGAACAAGATGATGATAGTGCATGAGATGGCAATGATGATGGTGATGATCATGATGATGGTTATGGTTATGGTGATGATCATGATGATGGTTATGGTTATGGTGATGATCATGATGATGGCAATGACGATGATCATGACGATGGCATTGATGATGATCATGAGGATGGTCATGATGGTACATGACAATGGTGATGATAAAGACAATTATGATAATGATAATGATGTCGATGAAGATGGCGATCACATTGTGACCATCAAACAGAAAATCAGCTATTTTTATTTACCTGGATTGGAAGAATTCCAGGTATAATTGGCACAGTAATACCAACTTCACGGCAATCTTTCACAAACTTAAAAAAAGTTTTGTTTTCGAAAAACAATTGAGTGATGATAAAATCAGCTCCAGCATCTACTTTCTCCTTTAGATGTTGAATATCTTCTTGATAGTTGTTACAGTCAGGATGTCCAGCTGGGTATCCTGTGTAGTGATACAATGAGAGAGGATTTGGAAAGAAATTAAAAAGAGTGGCATTATAGGGTATACTTTTAAGAGATTGAAAAATAAATAGGTACAAATATGTACAAGTATGAGAATATATATAAAGTATATATTTGTACTGCGGTTGTAATGTTATCAAATTGAGCTGATCCTCACAGTATATGAAGCAACTTATGCAGCTGCAAATTGATTCCATAATAATCAAGACAGAGAATTTTTTCTGAGTCTTTCAATTTACAGCTGCATAAGTTGCTTCATATACTGTGTGGATCGGCTCAATTTGATAAATAGTTACAAATTGGAGTGGGGGGCCGGGAGGAGGAGGAGGGAAGAAACCGCTTATATCTATTGAATCTTACTTACCCACTATCAAAAAATGAATGCTCTACAATGGGTAGTCTTGGAATATAGTTATTCACAGTTAATCAATCCAGTTATAACAGCATAGTAATTTTAACATAAATTATGGTTCCCATTTATTCTACAGTAATAGAAAATGATTGACAGCAAAGATCAGTTATATACCTGCTACGCAAATAGTAAAGTTATCTCCAAACTCTTTCCTGATGTGTCGGACCATATCTGTACCGTATGCTAGCCCATCGTCAAGGGCTTTCCATTCATCACCATCTGGTGGATCTGTTCAAAATAAACAATAACAAATGTTATTTCTGTATAATCTGACTGTATTGTTTTGGCAGGGCTAATTAAGATGGATATCAGCCCATTATCTACAATGTCTGGCCAAAATTGTAACTTGTATCTTTAGTTGATTAGTAGCAATTTAAACCTTGAGCCAGAAATGAGGTATGATGAAGCTAGAGGGAATTTGGCCATGTTTTTTTATGCAGTGCTTTTGGTGAATTACAATATCTATAGACTTTGATTGTTCTTCAGGACACACATTTATCCAGAATTTTCTATCAACAAGTAGAAGGGCTTCTCTTTACGAACCATTTTTTCCTCCTCTCTACCTCTCCCCTCTACCCAAAAAAATTTAGGGGGCACAGCCAAAATTTCTCTTGAGCACATAGAGTATGAGACAGTATTTCCCATGTCATTGGTTTTGCATATTTTTAGTTATGAATTCATGAATGCAACTTGTATAGCTAGACTAGCTTTGACAAAATTGTCTGATGTTTGTTACTGATGATGGATGGCTGAGAGTCAATAAATAATGAATAGACTACCTTCTACAATATGGTGGCCATATTGGGTCGCAAGACATTGTGGGTGCTAACAATAGAATACAACAAAAGATAAACTAAGACGACACAACAATCCCCTTTACCCATAAAAGAAAGCCAATTAAAAATATGAAACTTTTTAAATATATAATTTTCTATACCAATGCAAGCTAGGTCATGAACATCTGCATTATCAGTACTCAGAGGGTCGTTCCAAATCCTGTAAGAAACGCTACTCAAACTTCGAAGCAATGATCAATTTATTGAATTATTCTAAATAGACTTACCGCCTCTAAGAGCCAAAATGTTCCTTATTCCTAGTCCTTTGGCCTTTTGTAAATGCTTAGTCACATCATCTTTTGTTGTATTAGCACACGTCATGTGTAACATAGTTTCCAGCCCACAATAATTCAAAGCAGCACTCGCAACTGTCATAGAACTTGTTTCCTTGTCCCCACTTGGGTCCCCAGCAGGATGCCACGTTATATCACAAAACATTGGACATCCTCTCGCAGCACGATCAAATTTCCCCAACAAATTCACGGCACCATTTGGAGTTCTCGGAGGGAAAAACTCCAAGGAGAAAAATTTTTCATCCATGGCAATTTTGTTTTTGATTTTTTCGATTAGACTCAGAGGTGTTGATGGTACAGATATTGGTGAAGAGGACTTGGATTGGTTTTCAAGGTCTTGAATAATTTCAATTGTAGGAGTAGCAGGTTCTTGTTGTCCTAGGCCCATTTTTGACACAGCAATTAATGTTCAAACAATATTTGTATCCTATAGATTGAAAGCAAAAAAAAATTAAATTAATTTTTTTAATCAGAGTTTGGAAAAGGTAAAGTGAATATGTACATAACATGAATAATTTGTAGCAAACCTTACGTAAAAATTTCTACACCCATTATTTGAAGTGGAATGAGGGTCAACGTTCTCGTATTAGCAGTTCACTCCCCTATCACTTCTCAGGTTCAAGTTTGAAAGGTCCAATTAACAGACTTGCCGTTGAGGTATTTATGAGTTTCATTGTTCGAACACCTTTGATTCAAGGGTTTTTCTTAGGATTCTATGGTTTCCATACATCAACAAAATCTAATTAAAATGCTTAATTTTAATTTAACCTAAGTTTGATCTGTGAGATAGCTGATCACTGAGACAAGCCAAAAGTTTGATTTGTGATTGAGAGTTAAGTTGGCTTTTTTGATAAACATGAAAACTCTGAAGTTCCCATTTGCCTGTTGGATTTTGGTTTTTCACTGCCACAGTCAAAAAAATGTGAAAGGTACAAAATGACGGCAGCAAGAAATGAAATATCACCATGCAGTTTTCAGCTACCAAGTATTTTAAGGTGACTGCCTACTTTTGGAAATTGATTAAAGCTTTTTTTAAAACTTTGATTTTCCGAATTGAAATTTAATGCTGATTCCAAACCTGGAAAGAAAAATAGGGTGTCCCGAGCTCGTGTTCAAGATAATCAGCATTTAATGAAAGCCTACGCATGAGCTTTTGGAGTAAAAATTGCGCCACCAGAAGTGATTAGAAAAAAATTAAGATTAATAAGATAATAGTTATTTGCAGACTATATGATTGCACGAATGAAGGCTAGTCAATCCTTCTACAATAATACATGGATATTTTTGACAAAAAGACAGAGAGATACATTGATTTGTCATATTTTGTAGTTTCGGTGCTCTTAAAAAATCTCATAAAGTCAAACAAAAATCCCTACAAAAATCTATTTTTTCATGTGTTCCTGATTTAAACTTTTCCTAAAATGTTGATATAACCTAGATCTTTAGGAGTTTTTTCGAATGAGCTATCAAAAAATATAGAGTCCCGTGCAAAATTTGAGGGTTTTGCCCTTTTGAAGCTCAAAACGCGTATGGTTCTTCAATAAAATCTTGTAGATTTTTCAGCAGTTTTTGAGCGCGCGCACATCGTGGGCTCAAATCGAACGTTCAAAAGCAGGCAGCCACCTTAATGTTTATTTTCGGCACTTCCCAATCACACACGAAATCGTACACTTTGCCGTGGTGAGGAAGTAGGTTTTGGTGGACGTCAAGGCGTTTTCACAACATTCCATAGACATGTGCCCTCAAAGGTTTGTGTTTTCCGGCAATGTCAAGGAAACACTTTAGTTAACCTCCACCAAAACCTTATTTTGTCTAGATAAGTTTTTACAATTTTGTGCTTATTATTGAGAAGCACCGTAAATAACAGTCCCCATGCCCTGACTTTACTCAGCCCAGAGGTAATGTTTTAGTCTCAATCTCATTTTGTGAGTTAGCCATGTGCCTTAGTGACATCTAAACCAATGATAAACACAAAGAAACTTACTTTAATCTTCTTTACTAATACAAATAGATCAACTTGAATTTTAAGGCAACATTCCAGAGTGTAATGTCCACAACACATTGTTTTCCCAGCGTAGGCAATCGGTGGAAATCCATCATTGAAAGCGCAATTGATGACTCGATAGCAATCGATATAAATAGTTGATTGATATCAATATTGGTATCGGACAATCTATGACCGATCGATAGGTCACAAGACGGAATGCCAATCTGAATATCAATCATCGATTGATCATCAATCAATGTAATATTTTGTTATTAGATTTAATAGAAGGTCACAGATGTTCGTGGCATTGATTGGTCATCGATTTCCAATACTAATCGATAATAATTTTTGAAATTTTCTTAACATAGGTAGACAATGTTAGTCCCTAACGACGATGTTAGAAGATATATTTGCTTACTTTAAGCAACTTAATATTCACAGGGATCGAGCGGAATAACTATAGAATACCCCGCCAAATGAAAGCCATTTCTAAGGAAAGTGCGAGGCCTACTTGGTGATTAATTCTTCATGTGAATTCTCAGTGTATTTTTCATCTCTCTGTCTACGCAGCCTACTCAGCCTATGCAGCCTACTCGGCCTACGAGTCTATGAACCTTTGTTTATTCCTACAAAGCCTTCCCCAATCCTAACCCTAACCCTAACCCCAAGGTACTCAAACAGCCTTAAAGATAGAAATTTTCCTTTTTTAAATTGCTTACTTAAAGAGAAACAACTAAGGTAATGTTTGCATGATTTCAAACACAATATGTAGCTATCGCTAAAAACTAAAAAATGACAGATTTACATAACTTTTTTTTAAATGTTTCTGATGCAATTTCCGCAACTTGGAATCGCCCGTATCAGGTTGCAAGGGCAGTCTTTCACCTAACAGAGCATGTTTTACAATCATAATTTCCAAGACCTACGATCCCGCATTCAAAACAACCCTGATTTCTGTCTCTTAGGCTTCAACAAAATCTTAAAATTCTATCATTTTTTCTTTTGAGTAAACTGCAAAAAGTAAACAAATGACGAGGGTCTATAAGTCGCTAAAGTAGGTCTACAATATTCCCTTTATTAACCGGTTTTTACAAATGTGTCAAGTCTATAAACAAGTTCTGACTATAAAATATAAAACATATGCATTTGATTGTTAGATATTTTGACTTAAAATCTCGGTTTCGAGGCGACAGTGAAAGACTAATTGCGAAAGCAGTCTCATTTTCAGTTGAATTAAAATTCATGTCGGCGATCGAGCGAAATAAAAAAATACTGGCAAAATTCTCGCGTTTAGAACAAAAATCTTGCATTTCGTATATTAAATATAATATATATTTACATATTTTAACTTACCGAAGGTAGGATAGTATTCTTTCCTCGTAAATACTTATTCTTGAATTGAAAATAACGGGAATGTCTGTCTAACAACCAGCCTTTAGTAGTATAACTCACCGCGTGTACACCTTGCAGTACCGACCAATCACAGCAAACTATTCACATCTGGTCACGTGCAAAGTTCAACTTTACTTTATTTGGTAGATCATCTGAGATCATTGTGTAGATAGTTTTTCTTTTTGTTTAAAAGAAAAAGTAATTTTCAAACTTCAGGAGAAAAGATTTTCCTTACGTATAGAACTTAATAAGCTGCAGCAGAAGGGAATATCAAGAAAATAAACTTATTGAAATTACAGGCATGACGGTAGTCTGCCGGGGGAGGGGGGGGGGGGGGG
>NW_022261653.1:60343-70445 GCF_009602425.1 Actinia tenebrosa
AGTTGAACCAAAATCTTATAAATTGTTCATGAGTGTTTTAAGCAGTTCAAAAAACTCGTAGATCGTGTTTTATCAGGTATAAAAGCACGAGGCGTAGCCTCGTGCTTTTATACCTGATAAAACACTCCTACTCGTTTTTTAAACATTACATAGAACACTGAGGGGGAGAGTGAGTGGTCGATATAATTTTGACAAGCCTTTCTTAAAATACTGGGGATAAAATAAATTGGGGTTCGTACAACTTTTGAAATTAAGTTTCATTTACAATGATAACACGTACGGGAAGTTGGGGGCGTCTAATTCGCGATGTCGTCGAGAGAAAAAAAATGCCGGACAGGTGTTTCACCACCTACGCATGCGACAGATGATTGTTACTAGTTGGTAAAATACGATCTTAGATAATCTTAATTTACTGAAAGAAAAGGAACAAGTAAAGATTATTCGTATATATTCAGCTATAGTGATTTCCCCGAACGAATCGGGTCGTTATTATCAAAATAAATACAAAATCTTCAGTAGCGGCGGTTTTAACATCATTATTATAACGGAGAACTAATGCTGTCGTATGATTGGTGAAATCCATAAACTCTTTGTAATTTTCTTCATTTAGGACTTTTAAAAAGATGACTACGCCGGGTATGTACTAGTCAAATGAAATTAAAAGTTTCTGTTAAGGGCCGTCTTATTCCAGTTGAATTTAAGACGACTAACTTCAATAATTTCTTATCTTTGTTATTATTTTACAAAATGCTTAAAGCTAGCTTTTAATCATCCCAGAAAATGAATTAAAAAACGACGAGACATAAAAACGAAAATGATGGCATATGTTGCAATAATGACTAACCTAAGATAATTTAAACTAAAACGTATTCTAAAATACTAGGCAAACAGACAAAAACAATAATACATATTAAATTTGGGAAGCACCTGTTTTATAAGTTTTWAAAAATTCCCTACATTTTCACATCCGTTTTTTATTCCTTTTCTACAAATAGCACTGAAACATCTTTAATATTGTTTTGAAAATGTAGCTGGCACGAAACGAAAAGATAAATTGAAAAGCATGCGTCACGTTGTGGAAACATTGGATCAGCCATTGTTTCTTTCAGTAGAAAATCGACTTCCTTTCCTTTCCGTTTTTAATCTTCTTTTTTTAGTTATTTAATTTCTTATGCATTTTAACTTGACTTATCACCGTCTATTATTTTCTGTCACTCAGTTTCTTTAATATGTCACACTTTGTCTTACATCAGCTCAATATTTGCTATTGATCATATAATTTGTATGGTTTTTTTTTTTTTCTATCAAAAGCTCAGCAACAAAAATTTTTTAAAAATCCTTCTAAAGCCCGGAAAAAATGTCCATACCAAGCTATATTTGATACACTAAGTCGTAGTTTTTGGTCCTTCTTGAGATATTAACGCCCAAGAATTAACAGTGCACTACAAGAGCAAAAACTGACCGACTTAAGGAATCAGTTTATTCTATCTTGTACTACGGTAGTACGAAATCTGGAGCACTACCAAAAAGAAGGAGTACTACCAAGAAGGAGCAAAAACTACAACTTATATGATACAGTTTGGAAGGACTTTTTTTTTCGGGCTTCAGAATTTTTTTTTCTAAGCCGCATTTCTATAGCTTTTCATTTTCGATTTCATATCCATTATACAATTTTCTTCTTAATAAAAAAGTAAGCTTATTTGTATATTGACTTGATGAGATATATTGTTCAGCTCGTTACTTAAAAATACAAATCCGCCCGGCTTCATCTTGAAACTTTTGTCTTCCCTGACTCTCTCATTCATTCTCTCTAGAATTCTAAGCTTCCTCATGAATTTGCAAATATCATATCAAAACTATCTCGAAAACCAAAACGGGTTTTCCGTCTTCCGATTCTTTTGTCATGGTAAAATTACACTAAAAAAGTAAAACAAAATTAATAATCCATCGCGTAATATAAGGACACACGACTTTGCCATCTGCTGCTACTCGAGAATTCCTGACTTTCATTTTCTCTCATCCAATATGTTTAGGCTTTCTTTCTTTCTTTCCAATTCTGATCATTTTATCTAAACTTCCTTTCCTGTTTCATTCATTATGTCATTTAATCTCATTCGTCCTCTTTATCTGAAACTACACACTTGACTTCAAAAGACATTAGTATTTTTGCATTTATAGTACATTTTATATAGTAAAGAGTTTGAATTATATATGTATTGATTTATTTAAAAATATGTATTATCTACAATAATAAAACACGTTGGTTTATCCTGGGTTTTTTTTCCCCCGATTCTAAAACTGTTGTCCTTATGATTCACCGCCTCTGACTCTCTCTGCAATGGGCCCTTCTCAAAAAATGATCTTGAATGCAAAGCTATCATGGAAAGACCAAAGAAATGCCAGAAACTTCTATCGAGAAAAAGTGTGATTTCTTTTGTTTTCCTTGTAGCCTCTAATTAAAGATAATTTTGGGAAAAGTAACTTTACTATCCAGTATGATGATAATCAGGTAAAACCTGTTTGTTTTGTCTGGTTTTGATTGATTGATGCTACATTTCGCTCAGTGTTCAGTACTTAAAATAAGGTTAAAAAATTATTTATATTCAAACATGATGTTTTCTTTCTCGAAGATGATATTAATATAACAAGAATTTAATTCGAATGAATTAAAGTGCCTATAACACAAAAAAATTTACTAGCTAGAAATACTCTTTAACATCAAGTGTTTTCGAATGAGTAATATAAAAGTAATATAAAATTCGGAAAAAAATTTTTTCCTATCTGTTTTTAACGTTCAAGCATGTCGATCATATCATATCGTTAATGATAGTAAAATATTACTAATCATCCCATAACCCACGTAAGAGTCCGACAAACCTGATTGCAAAATGATCGATATTTCAGAAAAGCCTTCACCAAGTTGTACGTCAACAGGAAACTACCAGACAGACAAAAAACCTTTCAAAACTATTTCTGAATGAAGTATTTACACTTTCAGAAGGGGTTATTTAAGCTTGTAGTTTCTAGTCTATTCCTCGCGAATAGCATCAGCTGCTATATGAACGTAATTTGGAGTCGTACGACCAAATGATGCCGAAGCGATGTCTGCCGAAAAGAACCGAAAACTGACCCGGTGCAACAATCCCGAATTCTTAGTCTAATTCCCTTTTATTAGATACCACTTCTACTAGAATAATAAAATAATTGGTTTCCTTAGTTTTATCCGAGCTCTAAGATGTAAACCGATTTTATAATCATTTTAAAAATACAAAAAGATGTATTTGATCATATTTTATAGTGTTGACTAAGGAATGACAGCAAGATGTCGGTAAATGAGCACAACCATTGGGGATTTTCTGAAGGAAATTGCTTTTTTGACAAATGTAAACTTTGTACGAGTTTTTTCAGGTTGACTGTTTGTTGATACGAGACAACATACGTCATAGATTGAAATAAATCAATTTACAGAAAGCGCCTACAAAAATATGAAATAATACATCAAATTATCCCATTTAGTTTCACTTATCGCCATTGAGAATGATGACAACTACGTACTCTAAGCTCTCGGACTGAGAAAGGGACTAATGACAGTCGTTCCTTTAAATAGTTTTAAAGTAAAATATGGAATGTTGAAAGTTCTATCTGTTCGCTTTTCTTGGAGTTTTCGCGAGTGCTTATTGTCCAATTACAAAAGTCCTCGTGCATTTACCGAAGCCACTTTGTCTTTTTCTCTTTGCATTCTTAATTGGTGTAGTGTTTGTATTTCAATGTCAGTGATTTAACGTACTTTTCACTCTTCGTTTTTCTTTCTCACTTTACCTTTGTACTTTATTTCAAAATGTGAGTTTTTGTTTGTTTGTTTGTTTGTTTGTTTTATTGCTTACAACATTTCTAAACTCACAGGGTCCTTTCCTCATACCATAGGAGAGTAGGATAAAAAATACATTATTATTACTATTATTATTATGATTATTACTCTTATTATTATTATCTTTTTTTTCTTTCGTAGTGTTATATATATATATATATATATCTTCTTTTTCTTTTTGTCATTTGTCTTATTCTGTATTCAATTTAAGTAGCCTATTGTAAATTACCTATACGTAAAAAAAACTCAGTGAAGTTTTCATTATTTTTATTTTATCTTTTTTGATGTTAAACATTTGACAATTTACTGTCGCACGTTTATAATTTTGTTCCGAGTCATTTTTAAATTTATTTATCTATCTCCCTGTAGAGTACTAGAGTACAGCAAACGTCGGAGCCAGAAAAAACAATCTCTAGAGAATCATCCGAATGAATCAGAAGCAATATATATCGATTCTATAAGCCGGTCTTATTTTAAGCACTTGTGATTTTGATTATCTTTCGTGATTAGGTCCAAAACTTCAAAGGATATATCTTTCGACTTCACACAGTTTGGTGTCACCGAGGGACAGACGTAAGCAGCTGGGGTTTTTTTAACCACTCGATTCGAATCCTCGCCATAAACAGACGAACGACAATATGCTAATTCTTCGTAGTTTGGAAGGAAAAGAAAAATCAATAACTTTAGAGAAAGCGGAATGATTGATAGAACCTAGTTAATACCTCGAGATAGAACTATTCACKTAGGAAAGAATCGTTTTAATGGCAAGCGAGAATAAGACATAATGATTCAGTTAAATGGAAGTAGCGCTTAGTAAGACTCTTAGCCTCCAGCAAGTACGGTGCCCGTTTGGATGATCGATATTAGATCAAAGCTGTTTCCAGCTCTTTCATGTCATATGTTTATTTAGTAACTGATCTTTATTTCACTTGAGGATCTATCGCTCTCCCAATTCAAAGAATATCGCAAACTACATCATTATTACGACTGAACAAACCAGCTGATATGATTAATACACTGATAGTCGCATTGCGAATATCAACCAACATGACTGTCAATATAAATAATGCCCAAAATAACAAATAAAGGAACAATTATTTTATCAGAAATGAAAAAGATTATGAAGGTTTTCTTCAGGCTTTCTTGTTAAGGTGGTAATTTTTTAAGCAGTAGAACAACATGGTCAAAAAGGTGCGTATGACGAAATTCAGCCCTTTTTAGCCAGTGACCATAAACTCTTCATTCACAACAGGAAAATCAAAAAATATTACCAAACCCAAACCACAGTGAGAAAAAACTTGACATAAAAATGCAAATTTTACCACAAACGACAAGTTGGCAATAATAAATATTCCTGCCTGTGTTAGGGATGATAATAGAATAAAAATACACTGAAATATCGTACCTTTCCTGCCGTGTTTAGCTCCATGTTCTAAGGCCTTCTTTCCTAATGTCGATGGACCTGCTAATGTTTGCCCGTTGTCCTTGGGTCCCCAAGAAGCACTAAAGATATCGATGTAGTCAGGCTGCAGACCGAACGCTGATGCTTCAGTTACACCAGTCACGCTACCATCAAGCATTCGTATTCCTCCTAGATTCACATCAGGTGCCACACCGACCCCACAAACAGAATTATTCGCCTGGGCTCCTATCTCTCCTGAACATTTTGTCCCATGGTATTGATCAGCTTCGTCTCTCGGCTTTGGGTCTCCGTCATTATCATTCAGATCTCTACTTGCTTTTGGATCGTAGTTGTGTTTCAAGTCAGGATGGGTATGATCAAGACCATCATCCATAACAGTCACTTTAACTCCTTTACCTGTGTAACCCATCTTCCAGGCTTCAAGAATCCCCATATCACTTCCCATCGGCTCATTATCCTGTCCAAAGCTAGCTATATACCACTGCTTGCAAAACATAGGATCATTGCAATATTTCAAATCCTTAATTCCGTCTTCATTAATGTGTCCGGGTAAAGGGTCACACTGCTGAAAAACTCCTCTTTTCTCTAGAGTCAGACTTCGTTGCTGTTCGTGCCATTTTACGTTAGGATGTTCTCTGAGACTAGGATACGGAATATCGCCTCGTTTGTTATCGCCTTCAGACTTCTCCTCTCTAACAAGCAGAAAGTGGTTGGGCAAACTCCCGATTCGACCGCCATAGTTGTACCCGTGTTTCTTTGCTACTTCTTGAGCCAATAGTTCATCATCCTGGTCCAATTCAACTGCCCAAAAATTAGTGAGCTCCTGGTTATCGTCTTCTTCTAATGAGTGCACTTTAGATACCAAAATAAACGCCAAAAGAAACCAAAAATGAAAGAGCTTCATCATACTCTTTCAAATGTTTTCTGAAATCAAAAATGAAACCTTACTTTTGCATCGATCACAATTTTTTCCGGTATAGATTGGAGTAATATATTAAAGCTTCCTTCCCGCGAACTTCCAATATCTCAGTGTAGTACGTGTAGTCAGGATGGACACGCACATATGCCCGTTTATAATAAATTGCAAATGTGTTTATTTTCGATGGCGCACTTTTGAATAGGGTCATTTAGTATTGATGTAGATTAATGCGTAGGACAGAAATTGAATAATTTGCATCTGTTAACTTTAAGGAGGTGGTCTTCCGTTTGCTACCAGCATCTGCACACTTTCTCGATTCCTGGCTTAGATAAAATCCTTGATTTTCGACTTTACTTTGTAAATAGGATTGTTATTAAAGCTCTTAGTACGAAACATTTTAAGTGTGATTCTTCGATAATTTTTGGTGGGATTTGGTTGAATGGTCACGAAATATTTTTATGCATCTTTGGTTGTTAAGGTGAGAGCCATTGTCGCTAGTATTAGCTCGAAATGACAAACGATTGATATTCCATTCGCTCTAGCATATTTATCATCTTTTCCTCGCTTACTGTGTTCAATATCACTTCTAGATCTTGAAAAGTCGAAAAAAGTAAAACGATAAGTCATACATAATAAATAAATTAAAAATAATCAATGCCTATTTTTCATCACAAATGGTTAATATTATTGCAGAGTACTGTTAACCTCAAACTTTAAGAAAATAGCATTTACTTTTGAATCAAGTCTTCGAGTCTTCTATGACAATACCGTCAAAGAACAAGCAATTGCTGTATATTTTTTACTAAGCACTAGTGAATATTACTAATAAAATACAGCTGAATACATAGCTTACAAATGAAAAAAGCAAATATCTAGATCAAATATGTATTCACTTTTTTCGATACTTATTTTCTTTCGTTTTTCATTATTTTATTGATGCTTATTATGTGGCTCGTATATCTTCTGAAATTCTGTTTCTAACCGTCATAAAGAAAATTAGAATAAACGTTCAATTGCTAATCATTAATTTTTAAAACGGTCTAACTAAGTCTGAATTTTGTTTTCCAAAATATTTTAAAATGGGTATTGTTCTGACTCTTGACAGAAACGATAATGCAATGAGAAAAGATGAAAAATAATGGCCGAGAAATCAAAAAAAAATATTTTGTTTTTATTTATCTATTTTTACAATTATTGGAGAAAGAATCGACCTAACTGATAAATGAAACCCTACAGCATTGAATGTAATACTAGGATCGGAGACCCTTTTGTTAATAAGAATATCCTTCGAGGAAAGGGGATAAAAGACCTTGATCCATAGAGAGGGGTCAGGGCAGAAAAACGGTTTTTGGCCTTTCGCCATAAGCACAGCTTTACATATTTCAGCTCAATATTTTGAAAACACGTTCTTTTGGGGCCAAATAGCAAGATATCAAATGCGACCAAAATTTATTGAATGCATATTTGAGATACAAAGCCGTGTACTTTGGGAGAGGTGATATTTTGATCAGCAGGGGAAAAACCTGACAATTTCTCGAATACTACTGAAGTAGATTTACTCTAATAATTTGACAAACTTTCTTCACAAGTTTCGTGCAGCAGTGACACAAATGAAACGCTTAAAAATTTGGAATATCGAACCCAGTTAAATAAAAAAATCGTGAAAGTAGGGGGCTTGTCGTTTTTCTGTCCAGTAAAGAGATTATCTTAATTTTATGTAAACAATTAAGATACAATATAAGTCGTTTTCAAATTCTTTACTCAGAAGTCTTTCTATACTGTTAAGAAAAGAATTTTAATTGTTTTTCGTTTTGTATTTGCTTTGTCATTTCTAGTGGAAAACCAAATATTTCGTGCTAGCTAGCTCTAAGAAAGTTGTACTTAAACCTAGATATATATATACATATATATGTATATATTTATTGGTATGGTTACTATTGGTTACTTGACGTCATCGATCTCACACTACTTGACACTGTAGCCCACGAAATGTTAATGAAGCATGCGCAGAAGGGCCGACTACCCATCCACCCACTCTTGATTAATGCACTCACGGACAAGTTTTGAATCAAAATGGTTCTATAACAGTCGATTGAACTTTCCCACGAAAACAACAGTTTCGTTTTTAATTGATCCACATCAGCTAGGGGAAAGCACTTCATAGGTTATTATAGTTAATTGCTTGGGAAACCACTCAATATATACATATATATATATTGGAATTTTATCCGGTTTATCGTTTTTTAAACCAATCATAAAACTTGTTGCAAACGGTGAATAACGCCCTAAACAGCATGAAAGACGAACATTCCCAATGGTGCTTGAGGGAAGAAACAGAAATCCTTCACCGCGTACTACCATACTACACACAGGAGCAGGCGTGTTGTAAATCCGCTCCGGCAGACGCTCCGGCACCAAACGATTTTGGAAAGTATGTTTCTAATACATGAATGAGTCAAGATGGAACTTCCTCTTCTCAAACAGATTTAGATACCCACATAGATAATGTTTCGCCACAAATTGTTTTTGTAACCAAAAAAAAAAAAAAAAAAAAACATAAAATAGAAAGCATTAGGAAGCAGGTTATTAAGTTGAATATTCGCAATTTTTCTAACCCTTCGTCTCTTCTACCTCCGTCGGCAATGCACCCGGCCTCGCTTTATCGAAAGCACTTTATTGGTTTCTATTATTTGACAAAAAAATATCTTGCTGGACATCGGCGAAAGAGAATCGTACTTAGAAAACAAGATAAGCACGATATTAAGTGTCTTAGTGAGCCGGAGGTAAAACCTCAATTTATATATCAGGAATCCTACCGCTTGTACTTTACACATATATTAAAATTTAACTGCTCGGTATAGTAGAGTGTTTAATAACGTCCATTTTACAGCCAATTTTAGACTTCTCCGGCCAAAAATAGACGGCTTTCCCTTAACTTATTTGGCTGTAATCTTGAGTTTTGTACGTCGGTACCACACAGTTTCGAAAAGCAACCTTCTTGGCTTTGTTTGGGATTAAGGTTGCGAACTAACAGAGGCAAGAACCCCTATTCTAAATAACCCCTAGTCATGAATAAATTAAAGTTCATGCAGTTGCGCCTTAAGGCGAAATAAGTTAGCAAACGAAAGAAAAGAAGAAGAAAAACAAACGAAACAAACAAAAACAAATAAAGCGAAAGGGAAAAATAAAAGAAATAAAGAATGAATAACAAAGAGAAGGCAAGTTTTGTCCAGTTTCTAGAGAAGTAAATTGGACCAGGAGCTAGAGCCCTTAAAAGTGCTAGGCACTTATACCTGGCCTACTATGTTTCAAGGGGGGAAAAACTATTAATTTCCGACAAAAACCTCTACGTACTCGTTATCCAGAAAATGTTTACACTCAGCTATCAGGGTAAATCAGCAAAAAGCATTTTGAAATTATCCCTCGAGGCTCTGACAACTTCCGCCATTTTACTTTGATAGATATTTTATAACTTGAGATTGTTTTCGATGCAGCATGATTATTAAGTTCTGATAATTATGGAGGGTGTTCATTAAAAAAAAGTAAAATTAAAAATCTCATATGGAACTTTATAGACTCAACTCAGAATCAGACTACTTAATTTAATGGCTCAAGTTTATCAGACATTTAAAGTGTTCGCTCCGGATTTTGGCGTGAAAAAAAAAAAAAAAAAAACCAGATCAAGCTGGAAAACCTTGGGTACAAATGGTGTGGAAATAAGCTTTAATCAAGTATTTTTAGATGAGAAGAGATAACTAAAAACTAGTGTGAGCTGCGTCGGTGTTTCTAATGAAGCAGTAATGATAAAAGGGTAAATTATACACCTTGAAAAAATGAAAAAAACGTACTGACGTTTCGGACGCTAGTCCTTCGTCTGAGTAAAAGAGAAAGA
>NW_022261654.1:15163-26593 GCF_009602425.1 Actinia tenebrosa
AACGATCTCCTAACGATTAGGTATTTCACGTAACGATCTCCTAACGGTTAGGCATTTCACGTAACGATCTCCTAACGATTAGGTATTTCAAGTAACGATCTCCTAACGATTAGGCATTTCAAGTAACGATCTCCTAACGGTTAGGTATTTAATGTAACGATCTTCTAACGGTTAGGTAACTGAAGTAAGGATCTCCTAACGATTAGGGATTTCAAGTAACGATCTCCTAACGGTTAGGTATTTCAAGTAACGATCTCCTAACGGTTAGGTATTTCAATAAACGGTCTCCTAACGGTTAGGTAACTGAAGTAAGGATCTCCTAACGGTTAGGTTTTTCAAGTACTAAAAACACGGGGCAGTAAGAATAGCCATGACGTCACCTCTGTAAGGACTCCGATGGAGTGAGGGAGGGGGTGGGGGGTGGGGTTTAATCCACGATCCACGTTGCGCAGGATTGGTACTTCATATCTACTCCCGACACCGCTATCCGAAGATTTACAGAGTGATCAGGAAGCTCGGCCGAAGCCTAAGGGAGAGGTTAGTCGGCCCGTAGACCGTAGATGATTAACCCCTTGCTATGACCAGCAGACCCGGTATGTGGCGTGTGAAAGCACGCGCAATAGAATGAAAAAACAAAATAAAGTTAATATTCTTACCCTTGATACAAACTAATTATCGAATCTGTACAATGATAAAAAGATGAAAAGACCTACAAATAAGGACAAAATAGCTTCAATGTGACGGCAATCTTATGGAAAAAGGACTTTTGGGAGCAATATGAAGAGGAAAAGCAGTTTTATGTAAAGACTTTTCTACTTTTTCTTCAAAGTAAAATGTCCCACAATGCTTTGCGCCAACTACTCGTATGCGTCAGCAGTACATTGGTCAGCGTACTTTACCATGAACAAATATGGCGGCGCGCGGGTAAGTTGAATTGAACAGAAAGAACAACTCGAAAAAACATGTCCAGTAGAGAAAGAAAAGTAGTCAAAGGAATCCTTGGTGTTCGTAAATCACCACACAGACAGGTGCTACTATTTGGTCGTTACTCAGATCCACTCCCATCAGACGACAGTGATGATTCTGATTACGAACCAAATGAAGAAGAGAAGACCAGTGAAAACAAGAACAACGCAAGGAAAGTAAAGAATAGAGAAAGGCAGCGTAAAGCACGAGAAGTAGAAGAACAATCTTCTTCGCTGGTTGATTCTAAACGAAGGAAAATAAACTCTACCGATGTGACTGTATCCAAATTGACTGCAGCCTCCAATGCCTGGTCAGACTTGATTCCTAGTGAAGTGTTATTGCAGATATTTTTGTATTGTGTCAAGACTCAAGGAGCTGTTCCATTGCTTAGCAGGTATGCGACCATTAGTACTATACATATGCTACAGTAGATCTCTTTTACTCCCCCCTCCAAGTCTCAGAAATTATTCTGTACCATATTGATACAAAGACTTTCAAAATATCWTTCTAGATTATCTAGAGTATGTCGAAGGTGGAATATAGTGGCAAAGGAACCCAAACTGTACAGAAAAATGGATTTAAGTTGCTTTGGGAAGTATAGTATTGCAACAGATAGCCTGATCAAGCGGCTTGTTCAAAGAGGACTGTCTGGAGTAGAGGAACTCAGCCTTGATGGGTGGATAAATCTATCAGACAAGGGTGTCGAGGTAGGATAATGGTCAGGGGTGCACCAGGCATGGTTCAGTGATAGGGATGTGCTGCTGGAATCCAAAAACCCTGACCCTATCTAAGGCAATATCTTCAGTTGAAAAAGTATTCCTTGTTCAAGAAACAACACTGTGAATTATTGCCTAAAAACCATCTCCATTTACAGGTACTGGCAAAAAATTGCAAAAATCTAAAGTTAATTTCTCTGTCAAACTGTGAAGGAGTTTCACCCAAGGTTTCAAGTATCATGGCTGACCACTGTTCTTGTCTCTCCAGCATAGACATATCTGGAACAAAGGTATTCTTTTTCCCAAGCATGTTCATTGACATTTTCCAGAACTGGGCCCACTTTTCTCACTAACTTATCAAATGATAATAATGCACACTTTTGAAATATGGAAACAATTACATTTCTTACCAGTCTGTTTTCACCGCTCAGCTCATCTTTTCCATGTGCACACTAAAAGTAGGTCTACTTCTAGACAAAGTAAGCATTGATTGTTTAGAGAAAGTCATCATTATCATACTGTGTCAGTGCTGTGTGCTCAGATTCTATTTTAAAGTCAAAGAAAAATATACTTTATTCTACAGTATGTATCAATATTACATCATTTTTTCAATGCAATTGGTTTTTCAATTTTCAGGTAGACCATAATTCACTGAGAAATCTTCTGTCCCAACATGGTCATAAGCTGAATGAAATTGTACTAAGAAATTGCAAAGGTTTTCCTGGCTCCAGTATTCTTTCAATGATCCAGGTAACTGATAATGTATGGATATAATAAGCCTATTCATATCATTGTTGTTATTTTTATTATTGAAAAGAGTAGTGGAGAGGGGGAATTGATGTAAATTTTGTTGTGGTGGTTTCTCAGCTTCCTTTAAAAACCACATCAATTTGAATTTAGTAGTTGATTTTTATGAAGGGAGGTAAACCATAGGCTATGAGCACAGGAGAGTATCAACAACCAACTCCACTCACATATGATGCCTAGCCTGGAAATCAATCCTGCATAAGTGACACCCACCACTCATTAATCATCAACTTCAGTAACAGGAATGAGGAATTAAGGGAATGAGGATAGAGGTTATGCACTATCACGTGACGGCAGCCATGTTAGATTGCCCGGGGGTACTCTTGCCCGTTTAGGGTATGGATGYGTTGCTGAGCCTTCTAAACCCTGACCCTGTTCCAGAGTAAAAATCGCTGMAATTCATACCCTGAGCAAGATTGCTGAAAACCCTGTTCCAGAGAGGAGAGAGCGTGATTTCATATACCCTGTTCCAGAGCAAGCGTGATTTTTTATACCCTGTTCCAGAGTAGAATCACTGAAAACCATACCCTGTTTTGCGGCACATACCTGTGTAGCAAAAAAAGGGGGGACCCCCCCCCCCCCCCCCGGGTGAGATTGCAGGAACAATACAGAATTCAATTCTCAAGAGCAAAGTAACCATATTGTTTTGCCATCCAACCACAGGTAGCCCAAGCTGTATATGGGCAATGGCATATGATTGTGCAAAGCCTCTATTGTTATGAGAGTAGAAATATTCCACCTCACCTTAGCCGGTCATATCACCTATATTTACTCATGTTTTCTACACATTCAACAGGAGTTTTGCCCAAACCTAGTACATCTTGACATATCAGGTACTCCTGTCAGGCAGATCAAGATTGAACAGTTACAGGTAAAACATCTTACTTAATGAAATATTCAGAGGTAGCTGATTAGAGGGATATCTACATGTATTTACCTGCATTCTCATTATTTCTTGTAGAAAAAATGTCCAAAATTGAAAAACCTCCAACTAGCAAACCTTGTTCTTCAACCATCTTATTCTCGGACTGCAAAAATGGTAATCAACTTTTTCTTGTCAAATATTTCATTCTTCATGCAATAATCAACATGTTATTCGACTACAGTACATTCTACAAGACCGCACCCAGTTAGCTCAGTTGATGAGAGTTGGTTTGTGGTTCAAACCACAGCCTGACCAACACTCAGAGTTTTAAAATAACTGAGGAGAAGGTGCTGCCTTTGTAATTACATTTGCAAATGGTAATACCTACAACTCTTCTCGGATAAGAACATACGCTGTCTTTACTATAAAAAGTCGGTGTTCCTAATAAAACAGTAAAAAGGTAAATTATACACTGTGAAAAGATGAAAAAACTGACGTTTCGGACGCTAGTCCTTCGTCGGAGTAAAAGGACGTAAAAGTAGAAGATAATGGAATCGTATTTTTCTTGCCTCAGGGTGCACAACATGGATTTGATGATTTAGACCAACTTTCTTTAGCTTGTGGTTTCCAAGGGTCTTTATCTGTGAATGATACACTTATTAGCAGGTGCGTACTACTCCTACCAACAAACTAGAAAAGATTTTTTTAGGATGTCGATAGAGTTGCGCAAATCAAGGCTTCAGATTTTAGATGGATGTTACACATTGTACTGAGTTAATGGTGTGTTTCCCTTGCCAGGTTACTCAAGACCTCGTGTTTTCTGCGAGTTCTCGACATAAGAGGTTGTACTCACATTAGTAAGAATGCAATACAAGTGAGTCATGAAAAAATAATCTTTTCAATTAAAAGAAGAGGGTTTTTATAGCTTTTACTCCAGTTCTTCTTTCTTATGCCTAAGAGACCTACGGTACGGACAGTAACGGTACAGTCTCCAAGCATCTTTACTGAACGAGAGTTAAGTTCATACCATGACTCACAGTACCGTGTGCTGTTCCCATAACCAGTCATGCGAAATCTACTCTCTTGTGTACCGTCATCTCTCTGTCTATTATTCTTGTTCTAATCAGATGTGTTTGTTATCAGGGTTTGTGCGCAACATCATTGGGTAGCCTTTACCTTGGCAACACAAACGCCAAACAACCCATGGTGGAGATGATCGTGAACAAGGTACAACACTTGTAGTAGGATACTTGAATAATTGTATAAAATGTAGGTTAAGTGTGGGAACGATTTATCACTGAGATGTAGTGTGCGCTGCTATTATCAGTTTCTAGGTGGCTACGGCACTTTCTCTCACCTCTGTGTARTTCACGCGTGGGGCCGTGGGTTCGATTACTGACATAGCCACACATGCAAGTTGAGTTTGTTATAGGGTAGCATGGGTGGCGTTTCTCGGCTAACGCGTCGCCTTTCACCGCTGTGAGTCCAACGGCTCGGGTCGCTGGTTCGAACCCTGCAGTCGCCACACGTAAATTGAGTTTGTTTGATGTGTTGTTCTCTCCTATGCTATGAGGGTTTTCTCCGGGTTCTCCGGTTTCCTCCCTCCATAAAAATCAACATGTGAGTTGAGTGCGCGTGGAGAGAACTTCTCGGAAGAGTCCCGTACGGGAAGTGATGGTTGAAATTATTATTTTTTGTTCTGCTTTGCGCGTGTGCAATTACTTCTACTGTTATTCTGGCCTTGTTTCATACATGTACATCGCTTGATTCACTCCACAGTGGTGTTCTAGTTTRTGTCATCTTGATCTTAGCTATAACCCGTCAATCAGAGATGACACGATGGCATTGTTTGAACGGTTCTTGCTTCCTAACCTTACCAGCCTCGACCTCACGAGCACAGGGGTGTCAATCACAGGAGTGGGGTAAGGTCTGCTTTTGCGTTTTATATCCACTCAAGCGTATACTTACGTTCACCTTACGTATATTGTAGGTCTGTGGTTAAGGGTTGCCCGAAGTTACAAAATCTTAACCTTTCAACATGTAGAGGAATACCACGTGGTTTCAAACATAGACACAAAGATGAACACCTTGTTAGCTTAAAAAAACAAATCATGACAGGGACTTTCGAACAGGAAGACTGACTGACGGGTACCATGGCGATGAGGTATGATAATCACAATGATAAGTACCAGCAAACTTCAATTTTATTTTCCAAACTGGCCAATGAAACTATTAATAGATACAGATACATGCGGATAAATTAATAACTTAATTCTATATACATACAAAGCAGATTTCACGTGTTTAGGCGGAAATATATACGATGTTTTATTTGACACTTTAATGGATTCCAAGTATTTTGATTGGCTAGGTGTTACACTGTACATTTTCCGCCGTGAAGTCTGCCCTACAACCTAATGTCGTGTAATGCTTATGACCAGCGATTACATCCCTTCACTTAGCGCATGCTCATAAGATAGCTAGTTTATTATACAATAGAAATGACTTTCCCTGACTTTTTAAATTTCATAAACAATTTAGTAAATGATATGTTGACAGTGTTTCCCACGTATACCACACAATTCTCTACTTTCACATCCCCATAATACTTTGTGTCTTTTGGGGGTAACCAGAGGGTAAAACCCCACTTATTTTGCTGAAGGCTGATCAGACAATKATGATAATACCTTGTTTGGTATCCAAAAATAAAATAAAGAAGTAAAAAACAGAAAAAGATAGAAGTTTGAAGAGGTTTAAGGTAAATTTTAAACATTTTTTCGTAAGTCAATAAATTTTCTGTAATACCAAAACTATTGATGATCTGTAGACGCAAAAATAACTTGGAACAAACTGATAATCAGTGTTGTACAGATAAAAGCAGGTATAGTATAAATTCAATTAATAAACTTTTCAATTTGGGACAGTTTTTTGATTGGTTACCCCCCAAAGACGCAAGGCATTATGGGGATGTGAAAGTAGAGAATAGGCCTTTTCTGAGTTCGATAAACAGGATGCATTGTGATCTAGCTTCGGTACAAACAACACCATATAAGGCATTATGAACAAAAGTTGTTTGTAGCTAAGCTAGACCATAATGCACCATAATCGCTATCTTAGAAAAGGTCTATATTGATGCGAACACAATACTCCAGTATCTAATGTCAATGTCCATGCTTTGAAGCAAACTCCTTATTGTTTAAAGCTTGGTATTTTGGATAACTCGATTTCCGTAGTGTACTCTCCGTTCGCACTTTTTATCAATTTGCGCTGTTCCCTTCCTTCATATGTGGGACTGCGAAATGATGAGGTGTTGCGTCTTATTCTTGACTCCTGTGAGATCAGAGAATCTCTTACGTTAGTGTTAAATCGCCTGGTTAATCTACTGATTTCCCTCTGAAATTTTTGATGTCGAAAAGCGTAAAGAATGGGGTTGAGAAGCGAATTAATGGCGAGTAAAGTGACGGGAACCCAGCTCCCCATAACGATGAATCCTCGCAGGCTAAAGAACGTGCTACCAACATCGAAAAGAACCTTCATGAATCGATAGACATAGACTAGAAACAAGATGGTTGGTACGACAAAAAAGATAAAGTTGGTGCAGACGACTAGTGCAATCCGTTTAGCAAGTCTTGCTTCTCGTCTTACTCCAACAGAGAAGTTAGCACTTGCGGTGCGTACGTAGATGTATATTCTAACATACAGCGCTACACTTGACAGATAGACTACCACAAACCCGATAGCAATGACAAGCGTGACTGTCGAGGTGTCATCTAATACACCTGTACTCTTATGAAAAGGCATTGTGCACTGGAACCACTTGTGGTATTGAAGCTGCTTGATTCCAAGTACTGGCAGTACAGCGTAGACTACACCAAACAGCCAGATAACTGCTGTTAGTATCAGAGTTAGTTTAGTGTTCATTCGCAGTGATGGTCTGTCACAGTGGACTATTGCAAGGTATCGCTCTACTGTCATGAACAGAGATATAAACACTGTCGTTGTCTGACCTGTAGTGAATACAAATCCCAGGTATGGGCACATACTGATGTCATTTTTCATCATTTCGTTGGGTGCGACAATCGATTCCGTAAAAGGATTAAAGACAGCGATGCCAACAGTGTATAACCCGATCAACACATCACTCATGGCCATACTACAGATCAAGATAAATGATGCATTGGTTCGCAGTGTCCGTGATATAAGTACAATAACTACGATAGTAAGGTTGATGACCAGGAGAATGGTTCCTAGGATGTACTGAGCGTAGAAGAGTTTCTTCGGTAGATCGTTTAGTTGTTGGAAATAAACTCGTGTTATTTCTCCATTAAAGCACTCATGAGAATTACACAAACACTGAGGTGAGAAGCCAAGTTTAACGAATTCATAAGCCTTGCCGTAAGTGACTTCTTTATGATGGATGAAGAACGTATCCAAGGTAACGTCACAAGCTATGGATAACGTTTCRTTATCATCAAGCATGTCTTCGCTCTCATCTGTGTCTTTCTTTCCTACTGCCGTCTTCAAAAGTGTACAGTCACTACAGAAATCKCTCCACTTTAGTCCAGTTAATTCTTCGAGATTGCGCAAGCGCAGTAGGTTTTCATCCGGGACCCAATAGTGGTTTCCCGCCACGTGTATAGTTTGCAAAGATGGCAGATCCATTACAGTCCTGACATGCCATGTTTGAAGACCGTTATCTCGCAGGTCACTTACAAGAATAAAAAAACAGAGAAACTCAATGAACAAAACTTTATAATTTTTTTAGTAATTGGTCAAGCTTTACTTACACCGTCTTTAGGTTACCCAATGACGAAAAGGCTCCTTTTTCGATGGTTTTTATGCTGTTGTTTTTCAGAAATCTGAAATGCAATCATAAGATTGAGGTTGTTTATTACTGCGCATGCCCTTGCGCATGCGTAGCAGGAACCCTCGAAATAAGTGTTACTTACAGTTCTCTCAGACTATGAAGTCCTTGAAATGATCCTGCGGGAAGCCTTTGTATATCTGTGTTTTCAATTGACCTATAATGAAAAATTATCAGAAATATTTTACTCCAGCTAACTGACCGATAGATAGAGAGACCGACTGATACGGGCTAGAGAATGGGTCTTTTGGTGTTTCTAAGAATTCAACCTTTATCTACTCACAGGGAATAAAGATTCTTGACGGTGGATAGCACCAGGAGACTAGAGTCAGGAAGACTCTGGACGTCACATCTTGCATGGAGTAGCCCTGATGCGTCACGTGCACATGCGCAAACAGGGGTACAAGTGGTCCAGTTGGTGAGAAGTTTATTGGACTTGACAAGATAGACAGACATCAGAACCATGAACGATACGGCTGCTGGATTGATCATCTACATGGAACACAGTGGTAAATTATCATTAGATAAATACACCCAACGAAAAACCAACCAGAATTCATGAACAATCCCCCAACACTAGAACTAAACAACAAGAAACATGATACAGTGTTGATACTATACATTACGGTGATAAAGACAGACTTCTAGCATTGTAATTATCAAACCATCTAGACATTGTTGTAAACTGTTTACGAATTACTTAGTACTGATGGTGACCAGACATTTGCTTTAATTAAAACACTTTTACAACCTAAAGCTGGTTTTATATATTACCTTTTAAAGTGGTATCGCACCATGCGTCGTTCAAGCCACTCAACAGGCTTACAAGTACAAAATCTAAGTTTAAATACTGCCATTTTGAAAATCTTTATCAGACTAACCTTTTTGTAAATGCGTAGACCCCGTGGACTTCAGCAACTCTTCATCCGTATTGTAACTGATATTTGTGTATGATAAAAGCTAGGCAATATTTTCCCCAGCTAGATATCTCTTTTTGAATCACATGCCTACTGTGGGRGGAAATTAATGAATGTTATTGATAATTAAACAAATTACGATACGATTAGTCTAGAAGTCTCATATCAAATGACCTAACTTTATTACAATATGTACGGAGTGTTTTTAGCCTTGATCGCTACAAATAACTAGGAATGGCTATTTTTACTAGAAGAGAATTAATATCTGACCTTAGTGAAGGTTATTCTATACGCATTTTGTTTTGTACATTGATACCATGTTGCTCACGCCATTCCTGCATGTCTGTCAATTTATTTATTTAGAAGTTTAAATTGAATTATTCGCAGGAGAGCAGTAGAAATTCCATTTATTTATCAACCTTTATTCCCATAACCGCCTCTATAAAGAAAATGGTGAATTACAAGGGAACGTAGCGCTAAGTAAAATTGATATTAAACCAATCATCGTGCAACGTTGTTGATTGGCACTGATTACAGTTTGATAGATGGGGTCGCGTACCTCGTTAAAGTAATTAATTATTCTCATTACTGAACAGTCTTCTAAGAGCTTCTGTTCACGCAATGTCTTACGAAATAACCTTGTTTTGAACTTCTCGTAAAAACGACATTTTGTGAAGTATCTTTCAATTAGTCTTGCTAACGAGCATCGCTGAGACGCATGTCTTTGGTCAGCGGTCAGCTTGTGAGTGAGTGTTCTCTGACTGTGAGCACCACGTGCCTTGGGGAGTTGCTAACGAATGTTATGTTCAAGAGAATATTGGTAGGTTGCTTTAAATAAAATTGTATATTCAAGATCAAATTAAGCCCTTTACGAAGATTTTATTTTAATTCTTTTATTCAAAGGTAGACGTATTGCAAAGTATTCTAGTATATCCGTGACGTCATTGCTAATCTAGCCAATCGCAGGATAGCATTCTGAATTACAACCCATATTCGCCTACCAAAAATCAATCATTTATTTATACGATTCTTTGTTTATAGATAAAAAGTAACCAAATCTGAAGGGAAAAGACCAAGAATTCGTCATTTTGTGTAACTCCACCATTGTCCTTGGCGGGTTTAAAAACAGCATGCGTCACAGACTATTTTTCTAAATCCAAACGTCTGTTAGTTTCAAGATTTTCGAGCACTTTTTCATATTCTACCTATTAAAATCAAATGAGCGTATGAAAACAGCATGAGAATTATAAATAGGTTGTGTTGTTGCAGCACCTGTTCTGGATATAATGCCAGCGTTCGTCAGTATTTGTCTACACGGCTTTTCCATTTGTTAAAATGCATTGTGTTGAGGGCGAGTCCTAGTGAAGGCTGAGAGACTTCCTGGTGCCAGTATACGATTAGTAATGTCATGTCAAAATCTTATTTTTTCTGTATTTTTTTGATATTTCTACATCAGTGGGTACTCACTACTGCTAAGAACTAACTATAGGTTCATTTTAAGATTGGTTATAACGGGATGCGCAATGCAACGTAAAATAATACAGTTCTAAAAGATGGAGTTGAAGTACGAAAAGTAAAAATGTTTTCGATGCTCAGAAAATGTGTTGATTAATGCATTCACCTACCTTGAGCAACCTTGATCTACTCAATGATCAGTCGTAGCCGGGATTTTAGTACAGTGTTTTCCAATGTTATCACGATTCGATACGCTAATCCTACTTTACAACTCTCATCCGCGCAAATATCTTTCTAATTCAGCCGGGCTACACTCTTACAATAAACCAAGCTAGGAACATCATGTGGTGATCAATATTGGTGAACCAACTACTAACCAGAATCCACAGTCATCAATCGTATATTGAATTGTCGTTCTACTTCCGTTGTTCAAGTGAACTTCTAGAAGCGCAAATGTTTTATGGATGTTTGATGAATTCGGTTTATAGAGAGATGCAGCACACACATCCGTCGACGTTCGTTTTGCTAGAAGGTGTGATAGACGACTTACTTTTCACTTTTCCTTTAAGTCATTCATAGGTCAACCAAGCTCGTCAATAGTGACAGCTAAAAGAGGTAATTTTTCAGGTGGAAAACTTAGAATATATCAAAGTTTACATATATTCATGTACTTCTTTATTATTGAGATAGTGCAGGTTATTGAAATGAAAATCAAAATCCAAGAAAAGAATCGCAGTCGTGTGTCTCATAACGCACGTGACAAGCCAGTTGTGTTAAAAATGATTTTGTGAATTTCAAAATTCTATTTGCGTTAAAAAAAAACAAAAAAACAAAACAAAA
>NW_022261654.1:26653-40987 GCF_009602425.1 Actinia tenebrosa
AAAAAAACTATAAATGTTAGTTCAGAAATAAAAGAGAGGGTTCAGATTTTCATCTTGAATATGTAGACAGGCTGGTGTCGTTGAGGGGTAAATACTGATGTAAGATGCTCATTATTATCTGCTGTGTAGCTTTGCTTTTGTTATAGATTGTCACTGCTTCTCTAAAGTCACCGCCGGGGAAAGGTTTCTGTGTTTGAGTACCTTTCACAACATATTATTCACACGTTACTTAGATATATTTCTCCAGCTGACGTTTSCATGGCAATCGAGAGTAACGTCATTAACAGTGATGTTCATTAGAGTAAGTAACATACTAGAAGCAAGTGCCGACAGCAAGATAAACGTTGCGAACCTAACCAGCTCTGGTCAAGTTTCTCTATTGATCTGTCCGTGCTCCATTTACTTTCCACAGACTGAAGATGATATATATATATATATATAGCGTTAATGAATGTGTTGTAGCATGAATCACTAGTATCAAGAACATGAATAGAACTCATACCAGCTGAATACCACCAAGTCTTTTAGTGTCATCCAATTGGATCCTCACACGGAGATTTTGTCAAATGGCTCAAGAAATGTTTCGTTCCATTAGCTTGGAACGTCTGTTTTTCTCAAAGCTATTTAGAAAGCTCGTTTATCGTTTTAATGTTCTTTTATCGATTCATTATTTGTTCATTTAGTCGTTCATTTGATAATTCATTCAATTTGCCTTTCATTTTCGAGTCGTTTGCCAATTCTTCCTCTATTGATTACTTGCGTTCGATTAGTTTAGTCACGAGGTGACGATTCATTTTTTGTGTGTTTTCGTTTTTTTTTTCAGTGAGGATCTTCTCTTTCATCAACGTTCATTCCCATTTTTCATTTTCCCATTCTTTTCTTTCCACTGAACCGTTCAGGAAAAACACGATCTCCATCGTTACCTTGATGGTCATTCACATTAGTTGCAATGTTACACTGTACTGGCCTCGCATCATCAGTAAAATTAGTAAGGACTGTTTTTGAACCAGAAGTAGGTTTTTTCATAAGGTTTTTAGTTTGTGATATTTRTAATGTTTGTCTGTAAAAGATGCAGGATATTTAACAGGTATTATACTTGACATGATGTAAATGCCCCTTTAGTTGTTAACAGTGTTCATTAACGCCGGTCACAAGTGGTTTGCGTGCTGTTTTTCGTTAATTTCCGTGTTGCTCGTGAAGCGAAAGACGTGATATGTTCCTGGTATAAACACGCGATACACGATAAATCTTCCAATCTATCACCCCTCTTCAATCTGTCTGTCCGTCTGCCTCCCTGCCTGCCTGTGACGTCATACCACATTAAAAATGCTTTTATGTCAGGCTTTAAAGAACTATAAAAATTCAATTCCCAATTTTAAAAGCATTTTAGATTATTTTAACCCCAAATTCAAAACCCCATTGTTAGTCAGTATTTAGGTTCCGGTTTGGGCCCACAATATTGAAGCGTTGACGTTCAGTTGCAATAGTTGATATGATAATTTACTCCGCAAAACTGCTCAACGTTTATAAATCATGTGTAATGGCAGTTGTTGATGTAAAGCAGCGATCCATTGATCGATCAAGGTTCTTGAAGCAAGTAAACACTCAACGAATCTTTTTCTCACTCATATAATTGTCTTTTCAATCTTTTTTATCATCTCCATTTTTTCAGTTTCCCATTTATTTATTCGTAGGTTTTTTTTCTCCTAAAGCCGTAATATCTTTTTATAACTACTCTTGCATGTTTATGTCCCCTTGGGTGGCTGTCTACATTATAACTAGTTACCTAAAAAGATTCTCCTCATTTCAACATTTCAACTAATCTTAAATATTTGAATATAAACGATTTCCCTAGAGGGCAAATATATATATTTCAATTTAGAAAAAACAAGACAATTAAAATTCCTTTTCAGTTAGGCGGTGCGTAAGCACCTTTTTTTCATTGGTTAATTAGGAAATCATACAATTACTTTGCAAGAAGACAAATTAACAATAACAATAGGAATGTTTGCTCTAAGAAGATTCAAGGAAAAAAGTTTTGGCTTTGAAAAGAATGAGACATTGATAAAAAAAGTGTTAAATCTAGTAGAGTATGTTACCTTAAGGGCTTCCTAGTACTGGTCTTGTTCCTCCCTTGATTTTATTTGAGGACAGGATTCCACAAATGAGTCGATTTATTACTGCTGTGGCTACGTTATTATGTTACTCTATTGCCAACACCAAGTAAACACACAAATCACTATAGAGATTAAAAAAAAAAGAAATATTAATAATCTTTTCGAAGAATAGATACCCTTCATGTCCGCCACTCGTCAAGTTCCACGAAATTTCTGTTAGAAAACTGATAAAGAAGTTATGAGGTAGTTTTGGTTTAGTCGTAGCTTCATACCATTTTCTATGAATTATTTAAGATCGTCCAACTAAAAGGGATTTAGAGTGTTGACGATAGACAATACTGACTAGAAAACGTGTCAGTTATTTAGTAGAATGGAATAAAGAGACGAGCCAGGCTGTCATTACCTGGAGTAGTAGATTTGTTGTCATTTGATCGGCTTTTCTTTTGTCTTATAGTACAGAAATTTTTTTTGGTTTTAAATACAGACGACATAATAAAAATCTCTCAAAGCAAACTAAAGGGCTGTTTAGTTGTGGTTTTCGAAACTGTTAAGCAGTCTTGAATGGTGGCTTGGCTCTAGGAATAAACAATACTGCAGCTGAGATTATTTTGAATGCGAGAGTAAGAAACACGAATGAGGTGTTAATGTGTCCGCTCCGATGGCTCATTTTTCCACGAACAAACGGCTGTTTTTCCTTCTTATCTGCACGGTTTTTCATTCTTTTACATTCATTTTTTCTTCCCATTTAAGTCTCTCTCATCACATTCTTATCTTTTCACTTCTCGTTTCCTAATTCTTGTGTTCATTTCTTGTTTTATTAGTATCTGATCTAATAACTTGCCGCGTTCTCGGCGAGAGATAAAAAGCAATCGACTGATAACAAAAAGCAATTTGTTTTAATTGATTTTCTTTTTTCTTTCTTCATTTCTTCGTTATTCATTTCCTGCATATGTTTACTGGGAGTAACGAATTCAGAAAAAAAAAAAAAAAAAAAAAAAAAAAAAAAAAAAAAAAAAAAAAAAAAAANAAAAAAAAAAAGAAAAAAAAAAAAAAGAAAATGTAGAATATCTGAAAGCCACCATACAGAACATTTATGTTTTTAACTGAATGATTAATAGATAGCAGAAAAGATAAAAGTAAAGATTAGAGACTGATACGAATAACAACGCAGTCAGAATATTACTCAATAACTAAACAAAGAACGGAGTCGAGGAACAAATTAAAAAATAAGAGGAAATGTAATCAACAGTAACAATGTTTATCTAGTTTGCCTTCTGACTGGCTGATTAACTCTATACTTAAACTATTTGTTGACGAAATAACAGCTTCTTTTATTCATGTTTATCATCAGCTTTTTCCCGTTAAAATGTTTTTCCTTCATGTTCAGTATAAAGGAAATAAGCTTCTGTAAACCTGCACGATAAGACACTAAGTAACTACTATCTACTAGGCCCTGTTGTACGGAGGGTGGATTGTACTATCACGAGACGGATAAATCCTTATCCAGTTGATAAGTCGATGCTGTTACCCAATAAATGAATTTATCCATCGAATAGCGCTATCTCTACCCTTCGTACAACCGGGCCCTAGTCTACCGACACATCTGATACTAGATTTTAAATACTTATCATCCTTGATAGATTTACCTTATAATACAGTCATCAATGGCCATCTCATGATGATACATACATGTGTGGAGCGGGCTCGATCCAACACATACAGCTTACCTTCTGTCAGCTCTAGTTGGTGCTAGTCTCTTTAAACTGATTCTGTCAAGATTTAGGTAATAGCCTTATGATAACGAGCAGTGCTGCGTATCCCAGCCTATCAGGTATTCTTGGCGTTCACATTTGTTATTCCTTAGTACAATTACGTACCACCGTTAAATCGACTGATTGTAAAAAAAAAAAAAAGTGGGGTAAGGATACAGGTTGGAGCCCGGGGGAGAGGTAGGAAGGATGGGGTGTGTGTGTGTGTGTGGGGGTTGTCCAGGGAGTCTCCCATATACAGGGAACTCGTCGTTCTGCCTATCTCAATCGCAGTATTGATAATTAATCACGGAAGGGTACTCAATCTTTGCACAATACAGGTAAACCATACTCTCCCCTCCCCTCACGGGGGTTTTATAGATTCAAGACGGTTTTGATATAAGAACACGTTCAAGAGCAACATCTCCGCTAACAAAGGCTTCGCTACATATGTTTCGCAAGGCTACTATAGATAGATTACCAATATATCATGCACCCTTCGCTGAAAGGATTGTCTGGGGGCTTTTTCAATTGGGAACCTGATATTATAGAAACGTGAGCAATTAGAGGAGCAAAGATTAATGTGATGGCGTCCATCCACTAACCCTGCCTTCATGATGGGTTTATATCCCCAAGCAATGCATAGCCAGCCAGCTAACCGTCAGTCTAACACTTCTAATGCGCTTGTTCCATAAACAACCTTAATCCAGTCATGTGTAATCAGTAGACCATTCCTTTTGAAACTCTTTTAATCACTTATTGCATATGTAAGCTGAGTTATATATATCCCAAGACTATGATTTCACTTTAGTGTCTTTATGTTATCGTCGTGGTTCGTTGATCGGGTTCAGTGATCGTTTTACGATTGTGGTATGATCATAATCTAAAAGGCATTATTCTTACTGTCTGCTGAGTATTTAAATGCTACTGAAAACGATTCTTAAAAGTTGTCAAGATACCACGAAACAGCCCTGAGCAACGCTGAGAATTAAGTTTAACATTCAACAATCTGAGTTAATGCTATCTAGTTGATATCGTGTATAAAAACACAACTCGCCCACGTGATGTAAATCCGACATCTATGAGTATGTCGGTGCACGACTTCCGACAAACTATTTCAGTTCTATGGTTGACATGTTATGATATGAACATGAAGTATCTTGGTCGTTTTGACTCTTATTTAGGTTATGGCGTCATCGTTTTTCAGGCTTCCTGTCTCCGTGCGTATTCATTCTGCCGCCTTAATTCTGAAATAATAAATTCTGAATCTAGTTTCGTGCAGAATACCACATGAAAAATCGCGGGAAATACTAACTACACGATAGATCACGTGTGCGTCTCCTAGCAACGGTAGCCATAAGTTGTGACTTGCAAAGCAGCTCATATGGACCCGAAGGATAAGTACTGTCTATATCTATCTATTCTCACAGTCCTAATTCTGTCGTTCTGGTTTAACCTGGGTATCAAGGGTACATCTCATTACAAGCAACATTTCAATAAGTCAATCAGCTATATCACTGTGTTAGGCGCCTTATTTACTAATGTCTTTGATAATAAACTAATGTCAACGGGTCGAAAAGAACCAAGACATGTGTTGTCATGGAAACACTTGTGATTAGTTAAGACGTCATTAAATCTCTTAAATCCCATGGAATTATTCTCTTACACTTTACACCTGCTTCCCGTTTAACATCCAAGTTCTTTAAGATTAATGCTTTCAAACTTCCCTCAAACCATTAGGATATAAATTGCACATATGTACTGTTTAATAAACGAGCAGGAGTGTTTTATCGGGTATAAAACACGAGGCGTAGCCGAGTGGTTTTAGACCCGATAAAACACGATCTGCGACTTTATTAAACGGCTTAAAAAACTCCAGATATATGTTCTCATACTGTACCGAATTCTTTACGAAATGAACCAAGTTTGATAGAGAAAATCCAAGTTAAAGTTTATGCAAATGAAGACGAATCTATATCAGATATAAAACCTCCTTCATGGTCATGATTTCTATTTGTGTTTCCTTCATGAATTATKAATGAGTTTTTTAAATATATATATCTATACGGTGGACTGGTAAAAACAACAATAACAATACCTTACTGATCTTCCTTAATGCTGCACGTTAATATGGATTTCAAATACTCAAAAATAGCTCGTGAGTTAACCTTCCATATATTTAGGATGTGTAGATAAGACAGCTTTGTTGTATGCGGTGACTACAAAGTTTGGCAAGTCTGATCATGAAGCTTGAAGGCTTTTGTCGTTGTCTAACCTGTTTTATATCTATGCCGGCAGCCATTATATTTAAGTGGTTTTCGTTCAGTTTAACTTCTGATCCTATCTGTTATCTCTAGCCGCTCTGCTATTATGGTTTTTAAGCCTCTGATATGATTAGTTTTAGAACTGAATTCCATTGGTCGGAAGTTTCTGACCAATCACAGTCTGATTACTAGATAAACCGTCCAATTAGATCTCTCCAACTTGTTACTGTGTGGGATTGTTGGCCATAAATATAGTTYTATTTGTTCTTCATGTTGTACTGTGTTGTCGCCTACCTAATGACTATGTATAAAACTACACCAGTAGTTATCAAAACTTGGTGGGCAGCGATTTATCGCCGATAGCTGAAGGTGAGACAATGGATAAATGTAAAAAACTACTTCAAAAGGATTAGCCAATCGATTTTTCTTTTTATTTATTTATTTTTTATTTATTAAACTTCCAATAGTTAAACTGTTGCGGAGAACTAGACAGGTGACATTCCACCTATAGGATAGTCTCCAACTGGAATTAAGAAGAAAAGAAAAAAAAGAGAGTAAAGAGAGGGAGAGAGAGATCAAACAGGTAACTAACAAATGAATGGCTAAGCCCTACAGTTGGAGCAGCGGCATTTCGTCACCCAAGAACAGGTATTAGTGACCGTCTCAAAGGAAGACAATCATTTGTCATAATAATGACTAACAAGTAAGCGCTTGAAGGACGGTGCTTTATTACTATTTTTGATCTTCTTTCAGGCGATACAAAATTGTAGATTGGAACCTAGTTATTTCCGGGTGTCGTTTTGGATTATGAAAGCACATCACAAGAGCTGACCCATATTGGGAGGGGGATCTATTTTCAATATTAGTTCAGTATTTGGGTCTCTTTTGACCTCATGTTCCATTCATTCAGTACTTGGACCCCTTTTGACCTCATGTTGGTCTCTTGTTACTTTAATCCAACATTCGCCATGAATACTATGCAAGTCTTTTGGTTAGTGTGTCTTTCAATGGAACCAATTTCACTTATTTCTAACCATTATCGGGTGTCTCTTTTCTAGTTTCTCTCTCTTTATTGTTTTGTTGTTGTAAGATTCGATTTTTTGTTTCTCTTGATCTCAAAAATAAAGGACGCAGTGAGTATTAAATTTCGGCTTAACAAATGGAACAGAATAAAAATACTCTTCTCTTCACATTTCATTACCTTACTCTAGTATCTTTGCAAGTAGGTCTTATACACAATACGTACCTTAATTCTGCTGGTTAATTCTGTGCGCCTTCGCTCCCGCCGGTTCGCTAGACAACCTTGCTCAGTTATAACTAGTCAAATTACATGTACTGCGGGTCATGAATAAACACGAAACACTTTCTCGTTCAAGCTCTAATGTCTGTCTGTAGAGGTAATGAAGCTGACTCTTTACAAGTACAAATGACTTTTTAAAAAATCGGCTCGGAGACAGACACGACTTTTTAATGGCTTCAGCTCTGAACCAATCAAAAGACACCAGATGATGCACCATCCAATCACAAACCTCCAGTATATGCAATGTGACTTCTAGCTATGGGATCCGGCCTATCCCGAAAGGTTTAATCTATCTATTTTACCTCGAGGAATCCTGACATATAGTATATCAATTATCCGATAATTCGTATCACAATTTATACATCTAACTTTTCCTACATATTTAACACAGTTTTTTGCTGCAGGAATACTACTTCCTTTTGCAACCACTGTCACCCTTAGTGTCTTTCTAAATTAGAGTCTGGCCGAGTAGTCCTGTGCACAGTTATTATGATTAAGTAACTCATTAGTTGAATGGGTAATACAGGGAAATTTAAGTGCCTTCTTAAGGTTAGGAGACCCTGTATCAATAATGATTGGTTGATGTACAATGAGAAGTTGTCCCCACTTTCCCCTCTTTCAGCTTTTATTTATTTCCTTGTGCGTCCATTATCAGAAATATAATATTGCTATTACAAACGTGTTGTGATGCCCGAATTACGTATATGAAACCTTTTCCGATAGACATTTAGATATAATATGGTATTCCATGGAGTTTGACTTACCGCGCTGAATGTGATATGAAATACGCTCATCAAGGCGTATCGAGTACAACAAGGATGATAACGATATCATGCAGTAATCGTCATTCAAGTCGTCTCTTCTGAACAAACACTTTTAAAACCCTAAACATACTAAAAATACATCCAAACGAGTTTACCCTGTTACCGAGACAAGTCCCGCAATCGCTTACTTAGTTTTGATGAAGCGAAAGAAAGATAACTGAGAATCAGTGAGATATCCCAGTTAACCCGACTGACTGGCGTTCGTTCAATCATCCGCAGGCGCGCTAGTGCTAATAGACCTTTCCCGAATTCGCTTGGATAACAATGGTTTGAAGTCGAGACTGGACTTCAAACCATTGTTTCGTGATCAGTCAAGCGAATTCGGGAAAGGCCCATTGTCTAAAAATGTCTAAAACGGCCTGAACTCTTTTATTTGATTTTTCTTTTGGTTTTCAAGTTGACAACTCCCTGCCTCAAAGTTAGGAGTTCTTATCTATGATCCAACCATGCTATATTTCGAAACACAGTACAACTTATTTGAAAAGCAGYTTTTTTGATTCATGCTGGATTCTGTAATGGCCTTTCCTTTGCTTACTCGTGGACCTTTAAGTTAACTACCGGCTAAGAAAACTACAAATATTTACCATTTTTGAATATTTATTATGACCACATMAAACAATTATTGATAAAATAAGGAACAAAAAATATCTGGAGGTGAAAAAAGAATAAAAACTATGTTATTTTTTATCCGGATCCTGTGTCGCCGTTGCTATGTGTTGCGGCATAATGTTATCAAAACATCCGAGTCTCTGATAATCTGTTAATCTGTTAATCGGTTGTTTCTTGTCTTATTACTTGGCCTTGGCTTGAAGCAGACAACTCAATGTGACAGAGTCAAAAGACACTATTTTGGACAGTAATTATTTAGACAGTAATTATTTAGACATAAATCTATATTTTTAATTAGGAATGCCTCGTGTACACATAGGAATGTAATTCTTTAGTTAACTGTTTGCGTGGAAAATGCGTAAGCAAGAAATAATTTCCGTACGTAATTACATTACGGTGAGTCGTGCCTAGGTTTGGCGCTTGTTTACGTAAGTTCGTGTTTGGGACATCCTGTTTGCGCCTAGGGCGTGCAACATTGCGTAGGATGTGTAAGGTCTTAAGAATGCAGGTTTTCCCATAAACGTAGGCCCAAACTAAGCTTAAATCAGTGTAGTAAAAGTTCTTGAAGACGTTGCACATATCAAGACAAGGAATTCTCTACGATGTAAAGAGATATCCTGTAATCTCGTTCCCGTTTTTTTTTTTCATGTATTGTAAAGTTGTGTGAATTTTTCAATAAATTCTTTTGTCAAAACCACTTGCANTAGTCAACGTGTAATAGTCAAATAGACACAAAAGAAAACAATGGAATTAAGGTCTACACATGTAAAGCATATCAGTATTCATTAAAAAATTAAAGATCTTCAGATTTTTTATGGTTATTGAAAAAATGATGCATCATTGCCTCACTGGGCACCTGTGACCAGCTTGGTTTTAAGATGTGGCCCATATATTTAGTGAGATACTTCATGTATTTTTCACCGTAGAGTAAATAGAGGTGACACAGTTCTGCGACATGTTTCGCAACCAAATATTGACCAGTTGTCACCAGGCATTCTTTCTTATTAATAAGTACGATATTACTTTTTGGGACGTTTTAAAGCCGATAAATCCGCTTATACTATCTTAAAATTTCAAACTCATAATTAAACAACAACATGTTAGAACGATTAACAGTTTTATTGTTCAGTTAAATTGTAATTATTTTTTATGTACTTGGTTCTTCTTCAGTTTACTCCAATGTTAAATTTTAAATTGCTGGGGTCTAACTCGAAAACCTTATGGTTAATTTAGACCCCAGGCTCTGAATTATGTTCTTTTGACAATTATCTATTCTTTATTTTCTTAGTTGTTTTCTATAGTTGTTTTTCACATTTCATGTAAATTTTCTTGTATGAGCAAATAAAAATTGTATTGTATTGTATTGTATTGTATTGAATTACCAGAAAAAAAACGAGTACTTAGCAAATGCACCTGACTCCATCAAGAGAGCACCTTGTCGTATGGCCGTGAAGATGTTTATTCTAATGGCCTTCAAATATCAGTATGTTACAAAAAATATGATTACAATTGTTAGGCAATACTTGAACTGTTTGTCTCTGACTTGTTTTGAAACATTTTTACAGACGTTTCGATCCTTGACCAGGCGGATCTTCTTCAGTGAAGTTAGATCCAATTCTTCTTGTWTACATTTCTGCGGATTCTTTGTGAATCTAGACTGTACCAACATGTCGTATTTACATCCTTTAGTTTTGTCAGGGTCTCTTTTCATTGCTATCAACACATCGATCACCCGACAAAGTTAGTTTGGATTATCTGCTCATCTCGCTGCCCAAGTCTTTATGTCGGTACACGTTTCTCATGATCATCGCAGTTGATATCATTAATATTTCAGTACTAAAAGTTCTATTCTTGATGATCTTATTCTCCCAACAAGCACATTAATTTCCTTCTTTATAGTGTAGTGAGGTCTTCAACGAAGGGTCTATAAACTTTTCTCCTTCCTTCTATCCCTCTCCTGATCCATCCATCCATTCTCTCAGTCATTAGTCAATCGGTCCGTCTGTCTGTCTGTAGGTTTATTTGAGGGGCCGGGCGGGTATTATTCAAGAATTTCCTTGTAACCCAGAAGGTTTCTGTCATCTTCAAATGATTTGTGCCACAGAAATGATTGTACTGTGTAGTGAAACAGCACAACAGCCGAGTCTCTCAATATCAAGTAGATAGTGTGRACGTCTGATGTTGCTTTAGCCTTGCTGTCGATACCAGACACATTGAAGCTCAGTTGTAAGAAACCCAACCAGAACATACTGGCGTTCACCACAAACTGCAAAAACAGTGTCAGTTTTATAAGAATTTGATTGAATTTGCTGTACTTCTTGACAGAACAGAATAAATTGATTCTGGTGTAGTTAAGTACTGGAACAACCAGTGCCATGCAAATACAATGAACGCAACAAAGGAATAATACAAGGTATTGGTTCGTGGATATCATATGTGCTGTGCGGTTCACCATTATACTCATATAACAACCAGAAACGACAACCATCACCACAATACTCCAGAATTTTGGAAGCCTTACTAACTTCCGGAATATGGACTTTAGACCAGCAGTACGGTGCCACTTGACTAGAATAGCAAGGCAGAGCAGATCCATTAGGTCTTGTGTCGTTAAGTAAACCATCTCCAGTTCAATGTCATGTTCAATGACAATAGAATTGTTGCATTGATAAGATGACACCCTGTATTTTATACAACAGATGAAAACCCGAGGTATATAAAACACGACAAGAGATATCAGCAGGAAAATCAAAAACCAGAAGTAAAATACCCCGGCACATTGTGTGAAACTGCGTCTGAACCTGGCCGTCAGCGACGGTTTTTGGACACGGTTACTGCTGCTTGATTCCAATAGTAGTGGGCGGGTAATCTGTTTCTCCACATCCATTATCAAATGTTGCGCGACCTGAGCTCCAACCACAAGCACTGGCCTTGCGTCTTTCGTTTAGAACTTTAGGCACGGTCTACTTTAACAAAAAGTTAAACTATTTGAAAAACGAACGGTCGCAAACCCGGGCATTAGAGTGACAACTACTTCTTTCGRACCCTGGTCACTATTTTGGCCGATTCAAGAATTCAAGTCAGAATCGAAAGGCCCGAATCGAAGGCTCAAGACTCTGACTACGAAAGACACTTTCATCACTGACATAGAATAGATAAGAACTGAAAAGTACTATTAATGGTATCAGTCTAAAACGACTCGTAAATAGTAATACAATAATAGGTACGTATTCGTACTGCTGGTATGTGTAGTTTTCATGGTAACATTGTCACTATGCTAATAACTAATGATCTTGACTATCTATATATAGTGTTTCAGTCAGTTACAAGCCACCCTGTGCTTCAGTAATATTACTCCATGTGCTAATAACAATGCAAAACAAGTCATTGTGTTACAAGTAACAACTTCAGCAGTTACATTTTGTTCACTTTCACTTTCCAGGGCTTCAAAATATTTCTCGTGATTGTTAGAGCAAATAAAGTAGCAGTGTATTCAGCATGAAAAAAAGAGACTCTGATTGCAGCCCAATAATTGGTCATGAAAGAAAAGGATGGTGCCTAAGTAAGTTTGCCGTTACACACGGAAAATACAAGCAAGTCATAGCTAAACATGCCAAATGTACTATTCACTTTATTTATATGTTTACTGTTAGCTTCCTGCGGAGATCCATGTCAAAACGTTTGACAAGAAGATGGCACACCGCGGCTGATCATGAACCTGTAACGTAGTGTAAGCTCTACTATTAGCAAGCTGTTAGAACTCCAAAACAAAAACAAAAATTCAAAATTAAAATAAATGTAGATGTAGGTAGTATATGAAAATGTTAAAATGCTATCATTCCTGTTCTGACGTCACGACGAAATGACGAGGTTAACGGGTAAACACCGCTGAATGTGTTGTACGAAGGCTCAAGAAGGAGTACGTGGAACGCCTGGTAAAGAGTGTATTTCCAAGAATGTCAGTTGTTGTTTACYTGACGTGAGGGATGTATTCTTGGAAAAACAGGAAGAAACCTAGCGTTTCTTAGAAAACGATTAATATGTGGAACCAGTAGATACGATTGGTACAAATATGATGCTTGTAGGATACATTTAAATTGTTAAAAATGCCCAAATCGTTCATCATAATGTAGCGTAAAGATCTTCAAGCTTTGAACTGCGTCTTGTCACCGAGAAGGTATGGCAAAGAGTGCTGCTTCAAACACAACCTTGGTTGGTACTGAACTCTTTAAATCCGAAGTAACGAAGGTATTGCTAGCTGAGAAAGACCGTAAATTAGAAACCTGCCAATTTAAGTTAGCTTACGAAAAGCAATTTGGCAAACAATTCAATCATCAGAAATATGGATTCTTGAAGAAAAAGTTGACGGGATATTTTGATGATGTAGGTGATGTCGTTAGCTTTGAAAACGAAAGAAAATTCATAGTGTTGAAAGAGAAAGCAAGTGTCTCACAGAATAAACCAACGCCTAGTCAAGTTTCTTCTTCATCAGAAAGTTTAAAGGATGGAAACAGGACAAACAGTGTGCAATCACTCCAAAAATGTAAAACAAGAACCAGCAGCATTCGTGGTGCAGGTCTTATTGAATCAACTTCCAAATCTGCAACTGATGTTAAAGAAAAGCAGTTAGTTAGCCGTCTACCTACAGAACTGTTCTCTTCAGATGATTTGTCATCAGGCATTGAAAGATTCAAAGCTAAAGCTGTTCATCAAGTGAAAAGTCTATCTGATTCCAACAAGCAAGAACAAGAAAAGAATAGAGTAGGCACAGAAACATTTGACAGTATCGATCAAAGTCTTTCCGGATCATCTTTGATTGAGAGTCTTCCATCATCATCACCTATAAACCATGAAAACAGTAGAATGAATTCATGCGGAGATAGAAGTACAGAGGAAATCCCAAACAGTGAGTTAGAAAGTTACCCAAAGCATCTTTTTATGGATCATCCTGTTCCAAGTACTGATTCAGTTAATCCTAAAAAACCCTTATCTGGTGTCAATCTTTTCAAGTCTGAAGTCAAGCAGCTCTTGCTCACACAGCCAAACTATACTCTGGATGTGGGAAGATTTAAGTCTAGCTACAAAGCTGAATTTAACAGCAATTTCAGCTCAAGAAAGTATGGATTTACAACAAAAAAGGTATCAAAGTCATTGGAGAACATTTTGGATGTTGTAATTCTTGAAAATATTGGAAGCAGTCTTTTCATGAAACTGAAAGATAAATCTGATCCTCAAGCATTTGATCTAAAACCGCTTACAACACCGAAGCCTATTGACTCAAAGCAACCAGAYGTTCTGTGTCAGTCAAGTCTAATGTCAACTCCAATACCAGCAGTATCTCTTAATACAAAGCAGGCTCCACTTGCCATACCTACACCAGTTACCCCAGGGTTTCAAGGCAAGAGTTCCAAGGCCAGAGATTCAGGCCTTCCAGCTACTACCATGACAACAGGCCTTCAAGCTACTACCATG